>BLKR01009431.1:0-119243 GCA_011170035.1 Teleogryllus occipitalis | reverse complement strand
TGGTGGGGGAGAGAGCGGGGTGGGCGAAGAGAGACTTGGGGAGTGGGAAGAGGGGATGGAAGAGAGCTGGAGGGGTGGAGATGGTGGGAGGGATGGAGAGGGCGTGGTTGGGGGGGGAGAGGTCGGTGGTGTGAAGAGGGCGGGCGGGAGGAAGAGAGCGGTGGGGGGAGAGGGGTTGAGGCGGAGAGGGGGCGCGGGAAGGGGTGGAGCGGAGAGGGCGGGGCGGGAGGAGTGGGTGGTGGAGACGGCGGGGGGAGACGGTGGTGGACAGGGCGGGGCGGGGAAAGACAAGCTTGGGGAGTGGGCGGAGCGGAGGGTCGAGGACTGGAGAGGGCTGGGGCGGAGATGGAGGGTGAAGAGGGCGTGGCGGGGGGAAGGGGGCCGGGGAGGGGCGGTAGTCGGTAGCGTTCCTGAGCGGGGGCGCGGCGCGGCGCCTGGGGCCGGGGGCCGCGCGCCGACAGGCGATGACTAATGACAGCGCGATGATTCGCAGCGCTGCCGCGGCGCGCCGGGAGCAGCTGCCGCGCGCGACCCGCGCCTCCCCAGCGCAGATTTGCTCCGCGCGCCGCGCGCGCCTCAACGTTTTGTCATTACGCGCGCGCTCTTACCCCAACCGGTTTTCTTGCTTCGTTGCAACCGGCAGTTGAGAATGCCAGGTTTCTGTTCTTTGGCTCTGGTCGGAATTAGAAAATTCATTATTTTAAACATAGGTAATACTACGAGTCCTTCGGAAATTGTCGATAAATACCCGAATCGCGAAGCGAGGAGCCATACATGCCACCTCCTAAGATACACTGTCAGAAATTACATTACAATTAATGTAGATTTAATGTACGACTACATGAGTTTTAATGTACTTCGTACATTGAAGGGATATTCATGTATCTATACATTTAATTTAATGCTTAAATTAAAATCAATGTGTATTTAAAGTACGACTGTTAACTTAACTTGTATACATTAAATTTAATTGTATACTTACGACAATTTTAATGTACACGTATATTAAAGTTACTGTACGTGTACATTAAATTTAATGTACGCACGTGGATATTACTTTCATGGACTTTTACGTTAAAAGTAATGCAGAAATTTCTGAGAGTGTAGATGAATCGTAGCTTATGGCCAGAAGGATGGAGCGGTAAGAAAAATCGGAATAGAAATGCGATAATTTTTTTTAGATTCACCGCCCTGATTGAGGCATTTTGTATGTAGTTAAACACTATTGTTGTAAATTTCACTAGTGGACTAGTCTCATTTTTTAAATAAAAAGTGTTACGTCCTGCCTTGCCCAATATTGAGTCTCACAACCGAATAATTGCACTGTCGTGATCATAAAATTAATTGCTTGTCATGTATGACTCTCCATGCGGCAATTGCACATTCATTACGATAAAGGGAAATAACTTAAAATGGCTACACTACGTATCGTGTTTACTATAACATTCCTTTATTCTTCCGGACGCAACTAAAATACAGACAGGTTAATATTCTGCAGCTACAGAGATCCATTATAATATTGCCCGTCGTTCAGGGCTCCCTAGCGCCTTCTGGCGGCGTTTTCTGGGAGCACACGCCAATGGTTAGTTAGTTAATGCCTTATTTTACGTGGCGAGACTCGGGCCATCAGGCCCGCCCTTCCGTCTAACCACGCAAATTTCGTTTACACTCCTTTCACCACCTAGCGGAGAAAGGAGGTATTATCTTGGGCGACGAAACAGACGGAATCTCAATTTTGCTCAGAGGCTTCTTTTAGGCTTGAGGATATTTAACACGCAGTAAATCTACTACATGGGACAGCCGGCTTTACTTCCCCTCCGAAGGAAGGCGTACGAAGGATTTTTTCGCCCTTAAAAATCCACGGTTTCGATCGGGTTTGAACCCGCAAACTCGGGTACAACCGTCCGGTACGCTGACCGTTATACCACCGAATCCGAATGGTGGACGCGCGCGGCGATAGCAACGGTGGCGGGAGCGTCGAAATGCGCGTAACAAACGACGCATTACAAGGCGATCGACTTCATTATCCACTTAGGCTGCCAGAAAACACGTGCAGCCGCCGGCCGTGGAGTGATCGGCCTCTCCTTCATTATTTTCTTACGCTTCACGGCGGCCGAGCGGGTGCGGGGGGGGGGGCGACGGGGCTGCCACGGCGACGGCGGCGACAAGCTGCCCTGCCATTCGAAAGCGCAAGGTGGTGAACGATGACCTTCGACAATTATGTCACTAGAAACAAAGTAATGATGGCGGCACAGCGGAACACAGTTGGTTGTCAGAGTTTCAATTGTGGAAAACTGTGAGAGCGGTAATGATGGTGGAATTGTAAATTTTGTAATCATTACGAAACAAGTCGCGTCCTGATGATCCCAAGAAAATTCCTGACTGAACAAACAAGAGCATTCCTGATGATCGGCAGACAGTAACTAAGGTACAGAGAAGAAATACGAGCTAATTGATGCATAAACTATTGAAGAACTGAAACACAGGATGAAAATGTGTTACTGTCGGTGGATAAAGTAGTTGAAAATGGTAGAATATTTTACTAAAATCACCTATTTTAAAGATGAATGAAATTCCGTTCGTTCTAATTATTCATGTGTGAAAGTACAGAAAAGACAAAATACCTAGTAAAGGATTTTCTACACATATCTAGTTTGGAAGTTCCAGTCGTCAATTATTGGGCATGAAAACGTCACGCCGTAAATTAGCTACAACTGTTGCGAATCGAATCCCGTTATAGTTTTCCAGTGATGTGGAAGTACTAAAGATAATGATGTGAAGAAGAGTGGGGAAAGTGAACGTATACTATTAATGTGGAAGTGCCATGTACATGGTATGAAACATTTGAGGTAAACCATGACTGATCTAGAGGTATTGCAGGATCTATGGGAATGTAAGAGAGCAGCAGAGAAAAGGTGGGTTAAAGTCAGGTAGATGTGACACGCGAACGAAAGAGACGATAGGAGCAGAAGTGAGCTCGAAGAAATGGGTAGGCTCCATTAATTCATTGATTAGTGATTACAGACGTGTAAACTGTCAATATTCTCATTCGTGTAGTGCACGTTTTATGGTGGCGGAGATCTTCCCCCGCTGGGCGCCAAGATCCGGCGCCGACCTACCTGGCGGCATGCGGAGTTCTCCCCAATCAGGTATCTCCCACCAGCGGGCCACCTCTCCTTCCGGGACAAGCTCTCAACTCCCGACTACTCTCCCCGCATATGTGGTAGTGTAGTGCATACAAATGTTAGTGTATGGAAGTTTAGGGTTAAGAGAAGGAACAGGAGGGAAAGATTGCGTGCGGTTCATGGCCCGTTTGTTACGGCACTAATCCTGCATTCATCTATTGCTGATCGAGGAAACCACAAAAAACTACCGATCAGAGCAGCCGACCGCTAGAGTTGTTCAGACAGCGACTGAATTCGACCTAGCTGAAAAGCTAGTGTCGAATATTCTGCCGCCGTCAGGACTCGAATCCAGGACCTCCCGGTCAAAGGCGCTGCAGTGACATCAGTTAATGCACTGAGCTACCGCTCCCGGTCTCCCATTCGGAATAGGTTGTCGGCCGTGGGTTCTGCGAAGAAGTTCCTCCGAATTCGACAAAACTAGTGTCGAAAGTTCTGCCACGTCAGGTCTCGAACCCTTGGACTTCCCGATCAGAGGCACTGCAGTGACATCAATTGATGCCCTGAGCCACCTAAGCCGGTTCACCAACTCGAGCTTTTGTTTCTCGTAGGTGTGGCTCCTTGGCACAGTGCGTGCGTGGGAGTCGAACCCTAGGACCTCCCGGTCAGAGGCACTGCAGTGACATCAATTGATGCCCTGAGCCACCTAAGCCGGTTCACCAACTCGAGCTTTTGTTTCTCGTAGGTGTGGCTCCTTGGCACAGTGCGTGCGTGGGAGTCGAACCCTAGGACCTCCCGGTCAGAGGCACTGCAGTGACATCAATTGATGCCCTGAGCCACCTAAGCCGGTTCACCAACTCGAGCTTTTGTTTCTCGTAGGTGTGGCTCCTTGGCACAGTGCGTGCGTGGGAGTCGAACCCTAGGACCTCCCGGTCAGAGGCACTGCAGTGACATCAATTGATGCCCTGAGCCACCTAAGCCGGTTCACCAACTCGAGCTTTTGTTTCTCGTAGGTGTGGCTCCTTGGCACAGTGCGTGCGTGGGAGTCGAACCCTAGGACCTCCCGGTCAGAGGCACTGCAGTGACATCAATTGATGCCCTGAGCCACCTAAGCCGGTTCACCAACTCGAGCTTTTGTTTCTCGTAGGTGTGGCTCCTTGGCACAGTGCGTGCGTGGGAGTCGAACCCTAGGACCTCCCGATCAGAGGCACTGCAGTGACATCAATTGATGCCCTGAGCCACCTAAGCCGGTTAATGCGTAGGCGATGTGGAGCAGCACCCTCTCCACACAGGCCTCGGCGCTACGTCATTTCCGGACTGACTACGTCACAACTAGTAGGTATATTGAAAATTTTCTGTAAGGGGCTTCGGGTATTCTTGCAAAACTGATTCTCCCTCTCAGTATCGTGGTGTTCGTTAGTTTCGTTGCGCTTAGGTTCGCGAAGCCGTGTTTTTGTGTGAAACAGAGTTTCGAAAATGGTTTTTTCGTGTTGTGTTCCAAATTGTAAGGGAAATTATCCAACGGGACCGAAAGTGCAAGTGTTTTCGCTCCCGTGTGAAATTAAGAATGCAGAATTGAGAAGGAAATGGCTCAGCGCTGTGCCACGTGATTTCACACCTTCTAAATATACAAAGGTAAGCATCTTTTAGTGTTATTAAACATATTATAGAATTATTATGTACATCCAAATCTTTCTTTTTTCGTTATATTTATGATAGATGCACGTTTTATACACTTTTTTCTCAACTACTAAAAGTGAGGTTAAGTGTATGGTTTGTTACAGGAATTAGTGTTGCGAAGTGAGAAACCGATTCGTGTATTTTAGAAATGACTAAAATTGTAGTCAATAAATATGAATTTATAAACTTTCTTAATACTCACATGATACTTTTTTTGTGCATTTAATATTTCCTCAAATGAAAATAGTTCTGTCGTGCGAGTAGCTCTATAATAAAGAACTGAAATATTTTTACTCTCGCGACTTATAAATTTAGAATGTTAGTTTCATAGGTAATGAAATGTTGTAGGTGGCTAATGTAAGATGTCCATATTAATATGGACAAGTGAATGAAGAGAGATCTTCATACAGTATAGTAACTTCTTAACAAACATCTTTATTGTTCATAGCATATGTGAAGCATATTAAGAAACTAACAGAAGTAATCCTGATCCAAGAATTTATGTATAGATATACTGACCCTACTCTCTGCTTGTTTTATTTACAGGTGTGTGAACTGCACTTCACAGAAGGCGATATAATAAAGGTCGCTGAATGCTACGACGAGAAGACAGGCAAGAAATTGTCTGTGCCTCTTACTAGGCCACGTTAATGCAGTCATTTGTTGAATATGATTACTAAGTAGAATGTTATAGTTTTAGACAATGTTTCCTGCAATAAATTTCTATTTACAAAATAGTGTTTATGTGTATGTATCTAGTACAGTGTGTATAAATAATAAAATATGTTAATTGCCTCAAAATGTAATGAATTTAACCACATGTTGTGTGATAAGTAATATTTTTATTAAAACTTTTGATAAAATTCTCTTTTTTTCCTTTTCAAATTTCCTGTTCCTGCTTGACATCTGAATTCTTCCCTCTATTAAGTTGTATCAAGCAAACTTAACGAATAGTCTACTTAAATTTTAATACTAGCCTTGCGACTAATCTTAAATAAATAAAATCAAGATGCTTTATAGTACTTTGAATTTAGAGAAAGAAAATTAAATATTTTAACTGCATTTACATTTTTCAAACTTTATTAGCAATGTTTTTGAATGTATTTTGTTCTCACCAGACTAAAGGATTCAAATAATGAATTAAATATGTTACATATACATGTATTTATAAAAAGGACTTTAAAAATGTGAGCTTTAATATTGTTGCCTTATTTTATTCAATATAACAATCGTGGTTGTACAAAGGAGCAGGATGAAAGAAAATATTTGATTTCATACAAAAGATCTTATAAATATTGTTAACTAATACTTTAATGAGTTCATAAATTTATTTAATTTTATTTCAGTGTTTCTCTTACTTTGTGAGAATATTTTAGTTTGAAATCAATTTTGTGATTATAATTAAATATTTTTGTCAATGAATTTTTCCTATTTGGATGATTAAAATTTTGTTTTGCATGTTTATTAACTTATAATTTTAATTTTCTTCCAGTTTGTCCTAAATAGGTCTAAGGACAATCTGTATGAATTCAAAGCCACAAACGACATTTTCTAGTTCCATTCTTCCAATTTGATCTTTTGTGTTCATTAAATGGTTTTTGTTGGAAGGTATATTGTATATTTAATTTTATATTATTGACAAAACAATATTTACTCATATTTGTAATGCCAGAAATGTATAATAATAATAATAATAATAATAATTACAGTAGGGAAGATATTTTTCACATTTTATTTACAGTAATGCTTTGTTCATTAAATTTTCTGTATATCAAATTAAAAAACAATCTCATGAAAAAAAGTTGACTAGTAAACCTTCTATTGGTGTGCAATCAACTTCATATATTTTATTATTAAATTTAAATGTTATATAATTTAAACTATGTCTAGAAGTAATCAGCATTTCTAATTTTGGAATTTATTTAATTCTTGAATTTTATTTTAATAAGATATCCATGGCTTGTAAATAGGGAATGAGTGGAAACATGGCCATCATGTCTAGTGATGTAAGAATGTAGACATTTGTTTATTTCTTTAATATCATTAATAAATTCTAAATTTTTTCATGAGTATTATTATAACTTCAATATTTACTTTTATAACTACGGTAATTATTAATATTGGGAATAGTAAATTTAAAACCCAGGCACGATTGTACGCCGTTCGGCGTGTGACCTTGCGTGTTCTCTTAGGTAAAACAGCGCTTGCCTTCTAGAGGTGACGTCACGACAGAGCGCCGAGGCCTTAGTGGAGAGGGTGCTGTGTGGAGGCGGCGCACACCGGTTAAGCGTCGTGGAGGCGGTGCCAGCAAGAGCGAGCGCCTGCCCGTTTTTGTGATCATCTACTCGCTCCGCCTCGCCTCGCCTCGCCTCTTCGAGGTCCTTGCACCTGCCGCGGCGTGCCGCCACCTGCTCCGAGACGTATCGACCGCCTTTTGAAGGATCGATTTAAACAGGTTCATCAGGCACAAGGAGCCAGCCGGGTCGCAACGACGGCCTCGCCACTAAAATAAAAGCGCGCTTTTGTTGGAGGGATTGGCTTGCTGTCGGATCGAGAGTGCAGCCTGGTTTTGCGATTGCTGAAGCGTGTGGCATTTGTGATATTGGAAGCCGTTGCTTAATTCTAGGCTGGCAGAACGGTGCAAAATAATGAGTGTCCATCACTGCTGCGGTCCAGAGGTACTCTGTTGGAACTACTCACAGTTTCAAGCACACAAGCAATGTGAGAATCTACTTGCAACCCACATATTACTCTATACAATTAACTTAGAGTATTTAGGGCATTCTTTTATTTACAGAGATATTCTCAAATTGTCTGACATGTGAGTTATTTTTAGTGATTATGTAATGCTTCTCTTACATTCGAAGACCACCTCTCAAATTTATGTAAATTTCGTTTGAGAAGTTCTAATATCTCACATAAACGGCCAGACAGTAACTAAGGTACAGATAAGAAATATGAGCTAATTTATCCATAAACTATTGAAGAACTGAAACATAGGATGAACTCTTGCTCAATACAACTTTCATAGTTTTGAAAAGTAAAATTTTCTTTAGATATTCTAGTTTAAAACCATGAATTTTTCTTGTCGTATCCCTTTTGTCGTCTTATCGAATTCCTTAAGAACGTTATCGGTTCTGGCTTTGCGGTCGAAGATTGCAAACGGCACGCCTCTTTACACTGTGACTACTCGCAGTTGTTACCGCAACACAAGGTCTCCCAGAATTTGTTCGGTTTCTGATACGATATCACCGCTGTATGTGTACAAACAGATTCAGCAACAACTATTGTCGTAAGCAAGTGTACATTCACGGTTTTTGCACTTGTCGATGACTCTTCTGACATAACGCGGATCCAGGTGAGAAGTTAGAAAGTCAATCATGAAGGTTAACTATTCTCCTAGATACACGAGACTGAATTATACATTAGTAATGGTGTTATTTAAGGGTAAATCTAAATTGGTGGTGCTGAAACAGCACAAACTATGTCGTGTATTTTGTAACGTTTTTGAAAATGTATATTGTGTAGCGAATCAAAAGATTCATTTCAATATTTTATTAAATCCTTGGAAAACTCACTTCGAAGACTGCTTGAAACATTGAACATAATGCCCATGCACTTTATATGTACCCGTTTCGCGATAAAAACTTACATTATTGCGGTAAAACATGTACCCAACTACTGCATATCAGGACTGAAGCTAAATGGCTTTCAACAAAATGATTCCATGATAACAATACTTTAAAGTTTTATACTGTCAATAATTTAATTTCTCCATCCATTAATAAACTTTTTTTTCTTAAAAGAAACAAAATGTTTGTAAAACAATATTTAGTGGGCATTTCCATTAACACGCTCGTTTCCGTTGCTGCAATAACCATAGTTTGGTTCATTTTCATAAAATGTAACTAAAGATTTTTCATGTTTTCGTTTTTTTTAATCCGCAATGGTTTAATCGAAATCGAATAAGGTAAAAAGGTAAATATATTTTCATACTGAATGTTTCGAGAACAAATGGGACGGTATTAAATTAAATGGAATTTTTCCAGAAACTTCATAAAAATCGTCTGATGTTTGACTCCAAAAAAGTATTCAATAAAGAAATTCATTTATAATGTAAATATTAAGGACGCCCAAGAGGTTCGAAAAACTACATACCTAGTGCATCTTTTTTTAAATGCAAAGGGTTAAATGAAATAGACACTGGAGTTATGTGATGCACTGCCAAGAGTTATATTCTTAAATGTACGTTCAAAAAATGCAAAACAATTTAGGAAAATTTCAGGATTCATTATTTGAAACATTACTTAATTTTTATATCAAGAATGTTGTTGTTATACATACTGAATCTCTATTTACTGTTTTCAACTATGGAATAAATTTAAATTGAATCTGCTCGACTAAATTTTGAAAAGAAAATTACTTTTCGAAATTGAATGAAATAATTTCATAGCTAGATATTTTAGAAAGGGAATATTTCCACAAATGTTATTTCAAATTATTTTTTTAATTTCAGAATAGTGAAAGCTTAGATAAATGAAAATATAGAAAGTATTTTACATACATTTCATTCCTCTGTACATTTAACAAAAATTAAATTAATCTATAAACTAATAAAGTTCTAATGTATTAACAGGACTACCTAAAACATTGTTATGCCTTGATAAGATTTCATCCAATCATTTCTTCAAGAACAAATAATAAAAAAGATAGCTTGAAAAAAAGAGTATAGTTTTATCACTGAATATCATATGGCAAGTACAATAAAATTTACGCCCCATGCCTGTAGGATCACTAGCATTTGGAAGACACTGAAGACATTCCAGAGTATTGGGAGTAAGGAAGACGCAACCCGGGGTCCCGAGAAGAGACTTCCCCCGTTCGGTTGGTTGGTTGGTGATTCCGGGCGCTTCAACAGCTTAGGTCATTAGTCCCGTCAGTGTATTGCATGTTTTTCCCTCGAGAGATGGCGGTGATCTTCCGCCGGTGGATGACGAGATCCGGCGCCGACCTACCGTCGGCTAGATGGGTTTCCCCCTAACCAGGACTCTCCCACCAACGGGACACCGCCCCAGCCGGGACAAGCTCTAAGCTCCCGACCGGTCTCCCGGAATATGAGATAGTACAATGCATGTTAGTGTAAGTGTGTGTGTGTGTAAGGGGAGATAGGACAAGGAAGAGGGAGGAAATATCGCGCGCGGTCTGTGGCCCGTTCGTTAGGGTACAGGTCCGGCATTCGCCTGGTGTTGATCGGAGAAACCACGGAAAACGACCGATCAGAGCAGCCGGCCGCTAGAATTCTCCTCCAGACAGCGACTGAATTCAACCTAGCTGAAAAGCTAGTGTGGAAAATCCTGCCACCGTCAGGACTCGAAACTAGGACCTCCCGGTCAGAGGCGCTGCAGTGACATCAGTTGATGCACTGAGCTACCGCTTTCCCGTTCGGAATAGGTAGTCGGCCGTGGGTTCTGCGAAGAAGTTCCTCCGGCCGGAGCGGCAATTCCGCAGCGCAGCTAGCGCCCGGCGCTGGCCTCTGGGCCGCATAAAACAAGACTTTTCTTCTTCTTCCTTCTTTTCATCCACCCTCCCTCTCTTCCCCTTTGGTTTCGCCCTCCCATCTTCAGCGCCCCCACTCTTTGCCGGCGAGGGCGGAGGGCACTTCTCATGGATGAAATGTCGATCAGGCGGCGAGCGCTACATATACTCTCATTTTCAAGCTCCCATCTTCCTAATAATTTCAGAAAGAAGAGCATCTCCGCGGGGGCCTAGCCGCGAGGGGCGGGGCGGAGTGGGCGAACTGGGCGGGTGGGGAGAAGGGGAGGGTGAGGGTGGCCGCGCAACCGGAGAACACGGCAGCCGCGTTACTCACATCAAACTTGGAATTTACGACGCTTGGGATAATGCTCGGGGGCGTGCTGTTCGGCCACGAGTGGGAGCTGCGGCGGAATAGCGCGAAGGGTGAGGAAGGAGCATCAATAGAAGTGGTTTAGGCGAAAGGACAGTTGTGATGGAATAATCGAGTTCTACAGTCGAGGAAAGTGTGCCATTGGTGAGAAGGATTTGCCTTTGGGTGTTAATATTTCCGTGCGAACTCTCATAGTTCATTTTATCAGGTCAAGCCATGCATTTATCCAATAACGTCAGAATAAATTAAAGAAAAGAAGAAGATTGTCGAACCTAAAAAGTAAACTTATTGCTCTAAAATTACGATGATATGTTCTAGACAAATCTTAAAGTTGACGAACTTTGATGGACGGAACGAACAAGATTTCTTCCCATGAACTGATGCACTATTTTTTGAGTTGCACTTTTTGAAGGTAATACACGCTCATTTATAAAGCATAAACTACCTAACGCCTATTTCCAAAACAAACAGGGACTAAAACATAATGAGAGGGCAATCATAATAATGAATTATGTTAACAAAAACACATCTAGGCTAAAGTGTCAGCAAATATTATCGTCTTCACAAGCAGTGAAAAATATAAACACAGGGCAATAAAAACGAGAAATTGAAAGATGGAAGGAATAAAGAAGAAAAAAGTTAGCAGTTAGACGATAGAAATTGACGCAGTCACTACAGTGCTTGAACGAAGTGCATGCAGAGACATCGGATATCTTCAAGTGACCATGGAATGCCTCGCGAGCAACCGCTGTGAAGACATCGCTTACAGGAATATCACGATGTTGCACCTGCTTTGATCAGTGGCCACGTTTTATTCGAGATAAAATCGCAAAATCGATAAATCGATATCCATGTTCTACTGAAATTATTTCCACAAGCCAGGTCCGCGGTACTTCGGTTCTGCTACAAGAGCCTGCAACACCAACACCGCGGCTGGCTGTTACGAGCAGTGTAAAACTATTATATGCTTGTACTTACATCCCAGGGTTTAGTTTTTCTCAGGTTTTGCAGACTACTTACCTAAAACAGAAGAAAAAGAATATATATATTAAATAAATATATTAACTGCATACATTTCCAACATTACTCATAGTTTTAAATTGGAAAGAATAGGAATTGGAAAGTCTCATCCAAGAAAAAATAAAATGAAAAAAAAAAGAAATTTGGGGCAATTATTAGGAGCGCAAAAGCAATAGAAAGAGGAGAACAATTACAAGTCGAAAGAGCAGACATTAACATATCTAATAAACTTATCCAAGGTCAAGATGTGTCGGAGTAGGATGAGAAGCAATAAAAAAAGGAAAAAAGCAAAACCGTGAATTGAACTGTGAGAATTACACAGAACAGAACTGAGCAAAATATTCAAATCAATTCGTTCAATTGTGATTGAAGGGAAAAGAATGTCTAACATCCTCCCGATGCAGCCGGCGAACTCGGATGCCCCGCATATACCTATCTCCTCCCAGGAGCTCTTTCCATGGGCGTCGCGATCAATGGCCCTTTTGCTCGATTGGAAAGAAAGAGCAGCGGGAGCTGCCTGGCGGCGGGAGGGGGGGAGGGGGTGGACCCCGGAGGCGCACCGGCCTTCCACGTGACCCGCCATTCCCGTCCCCACCCACCCCCGCGCCCGCCCCACCCCGCCCCCGGGACCAGAGTTATGAAGCGCCTCCTGTTTCCTTCGGGAGAATCGATGTATGATACCGCCCCGTGCGCGGCGCTCGCCGCAGTTGAAAATTGTGGCGCAGTTCCTTCGCGCAGCGGTTGTAAAACGAACGCTCGTATTTTTCTCTCCGTTTGCCGGGAGAGAAACGTGAGCGATCTGCGATTGAAAATTCAGGGAGAGGATGCGTGTATCTGTTTCGCGTCTTGGTCTCTCGGTGACTATTTGCCACTTGGCTAGTAGAAGGATGCGTGTAGCTAGTAGAAGGATATCCAAATATTGAATAACATTCATTGCATGAGGGCATTCTAAGAATTCATTACAAATCAGTTACCTATTAAAACATTTTTGTTACGGTTTGTTACAATAATTAGATTTATTTAAAAGAGGTAAATACGCTGAAAATTTTGTGTGATATAACGTGTAATTTGTGACCATTTTGTACACACACATACAAACTTTCCACTTAGATTCTTAGTTGAACCACCAAAAGAAATAATTAGACCTGTTCGATACTTTGAAAAAAATAATACCCTCAATGATTATCATAGAACGTCGCATTACTCCAATCATTCATTATTTTAATTACCGATACTTCCATATTTTGGGAAACAAAATTTTTTTGTAATACATTAATATTAAGTAATATTTGCTTGTACTGTTGAGTCTCCATTGATTGTACGTTTTTTTTGTCCTCAATCTAAAGAACAATTTAACGGCAGATGGTTGAAAAGGTACAAATCTTGAGGAAAAGTAAACATTTTAGAAAGAAAATATTTCGGCCAATGTGAACTGAATTAAATTAATAAAGATCTCCAACGCAAATACAAAACAAAGTATTACTTTGTATTGCAAATAAGCAAATTCAGCAATACACAAATACTTGCATGAAATTCGAACATTTTCCCCATTCTCACCAGATCACGTATCATCAGTCCACGATCTCCCCGTCAAACTGTAGGGTGACTCAGTGCATCAACTGATGTCAATGTAGCGCCTCTGATTGGGAGGTCCTAGGTTTGAGTCCCGACAGCGGCAGGATTTTTGACACTAGCTTTTCAGCTAGGTCGAATTCAGCCGCTGTCTGGAGGAGAATTCTAGCGGCAGGCTATTCTGATCGGTAGTTTTCCATGGTTTTTCCGATCATCACCAGGCGAATGCCGGAGCAGTACCCTAAAAACGGGCCACGGACCGCGCGCGATCTTTCCTTCCTCTTCCTTGTCCTATCCTCACCTCTTACACACACACACTTATATTAACATGCACTACACTACCACAGATGCCGGTCGGGGACGTAGAACTTGTCCCGGCTGGGGCAGTGCCCCGCTGGAGAGAGAAACCTGGTTGGGAAAACACCCATAGTTGACGGTAGGTCGGCGCCGGATCTGGCCATCGAGCGAAGGAAGACCACCGCCACTTTCCGAGCAAAAGCACGCACTACACTTACGGGACGGGTTTGATGGTTGATTGATTGTTAGTGATTCCGGGCGCGCCAACTACAATGTTCATTATGACCATAGTAGTTGGCGCGCCCGAAATCACTAACAATCAATCAATCAAGCGTCAAAGCGGCAAATGTCCCTGGGCAAACCCTCTCGTTATCTTTATTTACGCGAGCGCGCTCTCTGGGGACATGGCCGCCGCCGCACAAAGGCTGAACCCGACCCGGCGGCGCGGTCGCCGCGGGCAGCGGGGGCACAATGCAGCGGGTAATCAACGTATAAATCTTCATTAGACGCGGCATCGGAGGCCGCGCCGCGCGGCGGACGCCGCCTCTATTTTTTATCCGCACCGAGAGCCCATGAATATCGGCGCGGCGGGGCGGCGGCGGGGGCGGAGCGATGGCGGCGGGGGCAGCGGGGGCCGCAGGAGAGGCGGGGGAGGGGAAAGGCGTGGGAGACAGGGGCGGCGAAGAGGACGACGACGGGAGCGGCGACCGGGGCGGCGGCGGGGGCGGGGGCGGTGACGGGGACGGCGGCGGCGGCGGGGGCGGGGCCGGTGACGGGCGGCAGGGACGGCGGCGGGGGCGGGGACGGCGGCGGGGACGGCGGCGGGGGCGGCGGGGACGGCGGCGGGGACGGCGGCGGAGGCGGCGGGGGCGGCGGCGAGGCGGCGGGGACGGCGGCGGGGGCGGCGGGGGCGGGGGGGGCGGCGGCGGGGGCGGCGAGGACGGCGGGGACAGGGCGGGGGTGGCGGGGGCCGGGGGTGGCGAAGGGGCGGGGACGTGGGCGGCGGCGGGGGCGGCGAGGCTACGTGAGCTGTGGAGGCGGCGGGGTTTGCGGGGGTGGCGGTGGGGGGCGGGGACGATGCAAGAGCCGCCGAGGCGCCGGCCGTATATGTAGAGCGCCGCCAGGGGGCCGCAATTTTTTGAATAATTGACGCGGGTCCGGTGAAAAATGAATTACAGCCGCCCGCCCAACGCCTCCACAATAATGTATCGGGCCTTATATTTTATAGTATGGATGTCTATATAGGGTCCGCAGGGCGGTGCGGGAAGGTCCCACCGCGGGCCGAGGAGAAGGGTGAGCGCCGGCACGGGCTGAGTCACGTCATACAAGATGCAGGGCCTCTCCGGGACGCCCAAGGAGCGGCCACGGGGGTGGGGGCGGGGGAGAAGGCGATGGCGGCGGTGGCGACGGACGCTCTGCTCTGAGAGACGGCGTTGGAGACAGGGTCGCTCAAGCAGGCGTGACTAGACACGAAAAGGAAGGGTAGTGCGGTGCCACTAGCTGTTAGTAGAGACGTAGAGGTAGTGTGGCAAGTCATGGCAAGGATAGGAGCCAATGATCTTTATCTGGAGTAGCTTCATAAGAAGATGGTCATTGATATGATTCTAGAACGGACTGAAGGAGTGAGAATAATGACAGTGATTGTGACATGAGTGGCGGAGTCAAAAGGAAAGCAATGACAGTGGCTGAAGCGGTAGAGATGTTCGTGGTAGAATATTCAGTTGTATTGCTGGTGGGCGATGATTGCGACTATTATCTACGCAAGTTTTTTTGAGCCCTCGCAACTCTAGTTGCGAAAGGAGTGGGGAGATTTGTTGTTTTCACAAAAGGAATTTTATATCAAATTTGTAGTGCATTTTTCCATTCAAAATAGTTTCTATTACAAGGGAGCGAACATTTCTGGTTATCAGATTTTGTCTACAACGCTCATCGGTATAATTTATTAATTCACTAATGTTGGCGAAGGAGTGCGGGTAGGTACTCCGGGGCTCAAGAAAGCGTTCGTGTATAATAGTAATAATGATGCCGACTGGCAGGGACAAAACTAGAGCATGTAGAGGCAAAGTGACGGGCTCTGTGGAAACGTATGGAAGTCCGAACCACTTCGCTGCTAGAGGGCGGATGCGATCTTCTCCCCCTCCCCTCCTGCGGACTTCTGTTCGCCTCACTCCTCGCCACTCCTCTGCTCTCCGCTCCGCGGCTGCGAAGCCTCTTCTAGCAGCTACCACCCTTGTACCATATTATCCGTGTCAAATTCCGCCTCTCCTTGTTGGTTTATGTCGTCGGGGCGCCATACATTATACATCGCGCACGGGACCACGCGGGCTTTCTACCTCGCCCCCCCCTCCCCCCGCCGCCCCCGTTGCCCTCTCCCGCGTCACTCGGCGGGCTCCCTCGCCTCCTCTTCAATGGAAACTGGTTCAAATTTACGGCGGAGGTGGCGCGCACTGCTCCCAAACACCATACGTCGCGCATTAGGTCAAAAATAAAACTAGTCTCAAAATGCATTTTTTTAAACTTGAAGAGAGTTATTAATTATGTGTTTTAATGTAGTGAACTTATTAACAGCAACCGTTACCAAATCATTTTATAGTGATAATTTTTATCATGATCATACTTCTCTATAAATACTTTTTTATAGGAAAGATAAGCCCCTCCAAAAATTGAATGTCTTTTTTTAACAAATGAGAAAGTTTTCAGTTAAGGACGTTTTTTCTAGTCATTATGAAAATAATTTTTTCAAGGCTTTTTATCAAACCGACCGCCGGTTAATTTTTACGCATATTTGACCATACACTACATACCAAAACACTAGCGGGCTTCTCTGATCTGGGGTCAGCAGAATTCGAGGCTATTCGTGACAACACGTACATGAGAGACATGGGACAAACAGCCATGCCCAAGGCGGGACTCGAACCCGTGACCCTCCGGACCGAAGCGCTGGGTCACCACATGCCCTTAGCCTCCTCGGCCATCCAGGTCGGCAAAATAAAATTCAACTTAGCTAGAAACTTACAAAAAGTGCCGACCTCGTTGGGCGAGGGGACTAGAGCGTTTGCCGACTCAGCGCCTCGTCCTCAAAGGTCACGGGTTCGAGTTCATGGTTATGGTCCATGCTCATGGTTGTGTATTCTCGTCCCGCCGTAAGCACGCAAGTGGGTCTAGTGTGAAAGGTTATTTAATGTCCCCATGAGGAACATAGCGGGGGCGTTGGGGTAATGGTTAGCGTATTGGACGGTTATACGGTTCGCGGATACAAAACCGATCGAAACCGTGAATTTTTAAGGGCAAAAAAAATCCTTCGTACGCGTTCCTTCTGAGGGGATGTAAAGCCGGCTGTCCCATGTAGTAAATTTGATGCATGTAAAAGAAACTCAAGCTTAAATGAAGACTCTGAGCTAAACCCAAATTGCCTGTTTCATCGTTCAAGAAATACCTTCTTTCTCCCATAGTTGGTGAAATAAGTGCAGTGGAATTTGCGTAGTCAGATAGAAGAGCAGGCCTCTTGGCCTGAGTCTCGCCACGTAAAACAATTTAATTGAATACGTAGTGGGTACTCGGCCCGTATAGTCGAAATCGACATCCCCTGAAGCTGGAAAAATCCCCAGGAACAAAGGGGAAAAAATGTTAATGTTTCTTTCTCATTAAATTTCGACTTAAAAACGAGGGAAATTTCTCTATTTGAATGTTGGGTGCCCACGTTCTTCGAAATCTCGGGGAGGGGGAAGGGGCATGGCACGTTGGGAGTGCACAAGGCCCACTGCGGAACGGCGGCAGCGGCGCCCTGGGCGAACGACGCGCGGCCGGAGGCCAGGCCGCGCGGCATAAAAGAAGTTTATGAAAGATCTGGACCAATGGAGTGCGCCGCTGGACAAGGACGGAGCGCGAGAAAGATGTAATGCTGGCGAGAAGGCTGGAAAGATCTATATTTATGGAGCGGCCGGGTGTAGAAATTGACTGCACTGAGGCGCTTCTTTTATTTCGTGGCCGAGCGGATGGCCCTGCCGGAGCAGAGGGGGTGGATGCGGGCGCGAGAATTATTATCACGCGGTGGCACCGAACGGGGGTTGTTTTTAAAACGCGCCCACGTTTTACTGTACGTTTTGCGGGTGGCGTCCAACGGACAGCCGCGGAAGGCGCCCGGGGGGGGGGTGATGGGGTCAGGGGAAGGGGGAAGGAGGCCGCTTCGATTTGAAACCTTTCTGCTCTTTTCAGGCAGCGCCTTCGGTTCGGCCGAGAGAAGGAAACTGCCTGCATGGAGTGCGATGGGTCGAGAACATTCTTGAGTCGAAAAGATGGAGAAGGAAGTAAAGCATCTCGTTGTACTCTGATGTAACTTCAAGTAAAATATAATGATGTAATAGAACTATCAGTGGTACAACTGAACTGTTGCAGCAGTTTACTTTTATTTTTTCAATAAATTTTGAAATTGAAGTTGGAGTTTTGATAGATTGGTTCATATAAATTATGATGAATATAAAAATCTAAGCAGTATTTTAGCCTCTGAAAACATAATTTCACAACACCTCTTTGAAAACCTCCCATCAATAGTCGAAACATATTTTGTACAAAACTTTTGAAATTATTTTAATAAAAAATTCAATGTTTGAATTTGAAAATCGATTAAATTTCCCTTGGTAAAATAATCATACTCTCTAATTACCCTGTTTAAAGATATTATTGAGAATGTAGAACTGAGATTGCAATACTAAACTTAAAAATGTGTCTTAGATACAAAGAATAAACATACATAAAGGATATTTAATTCTAGGGAGAGACGTGCAATAATTATGGCCTTCAAATATATCTTCTTCTCAAACCCTATTAAACATTTTTTGTGACGAATGACTTTGTGTAACTTGGGTACTCGGTATTTTAAAGAATTTTTCAATTTTCATGAAGTGGTTTTGGTTACAGTCCGTCTGGAAACGCACTATGCCACACATCTCAAGGTCGCGGGCAAGGTAACTTACTAGAGATCGCGGGTACTGCATCCAGAGCAAATGGAGCGACATTTGAAAGTAAGGATTGTACAAACACTTTTGGATTGGCGATTGGTCACTGGCTCATGACAGTCTTTTGGAGAAGTCTGTTGAAAATTATTTCTCCAAATGAAGCTCTTTTAATTCTCATTTCCTGCACTAAAGTAAAGAAATAATCCATTAAAATGAAATAATACATTTAGTCATATCAAATAGTCAACAAATGAGGGAAAAGTAAACATTTTTAATCGAAAGCATTTTGATTTCGTAATCTGTTTACTTGGGAATAAATAGTTGAATGAACTTTCTATGGTTAGGTTAGAAGGTTTAAGAGACTGATTCTCATATGCTAAAAGAGGGGTGCGCCCGTAAGTAAGAATGGCTAATTTATGGAAAAATCTTTTTTTTACATTATTGCTATAAACAACAAATAGATGAATGACTGAATACAACACAAAACGAAAACAAGGAAAGAATTCGTGATTCAAACATATTCCTGCCACTTGCTAAAAACGTTTATACAAGGCAAAATTAAAAAAGAAAATAAACATTAAATGTGGTTAGGTGGAAGAGCAGGCCTTAAGGCCTGAGTCTCGTCACAAATAAAGACAATATTATTATTATTATTATTATTATTATTATTATTATTATTATTATTATTATTATTATTACAAATAGTAATAAATAAAAAACATAATACAAATATCGATTGTTTGATGTAACAAATCGGCAAACATTTTTGTATGAAGCCACTATTCTCCATACATCATCGCTTCGGATTCTGCGTATGCAGATTAGGAGGGGAATTGAAAGCGGAATAGGGGAAGTTACCCGTGCTCGCAGGAGCGCCGAGCTTCCCAGGCGGGCAAGTATCTTGTGCGGGCAGGGGGTTTGAAATGCCTGCTCTATGCAAATCAACAGAGACACTTATGAGAAATCGCGCTTGTTTGCTTGTTTTGCACACCATTCGCATGGACTACGTGGCTGGCACACCTCGCGAGAGCGTCCGCGACGCTCTCCTCCAGCTCGGGCGCTCCGCAGGGGCCAAAGTGGCATCCTTCCGCGCGGGAGGGGGATAATTTCCGCCTGCGTCAAGGGTCCCCCAGCGAGCTGAATATCCGCCATCCACTGGCAGCAAACGAAGTCGGTGGCTTCTCTGTCGCGTCGAGTCTCTTCTTATATTATTTTTTCTTTCTTTATGTTGCTTTTTTTACTTCATTTTTCGTCCGCGCGTGTCGTCTCTAGGAAATGGGATAGAAATTGCTTCTTCGCAGGTGGCGGTGACAGGCGTCGCCAGCGCCGCCGCCGCCGCCGCCGCCCGCCGCCGATCGTTACGCCCCGGGCGGAGACTGCGGCGGCGGTGACAACGGCGTTGAGGAGAAGGCGGTGTGAAAGGAGGAGGGACTGTGGGAATGACGCTGTATGGCAGTAGGTGGAGAGGAAGAAACTGCGACTGGGTGTATCGAGATTGGTAGTTCAGTGGTAGTTGTTGATTGATTGATTGATTGTCAGTGATTTCGGGCTCTTCAAAGGCTAAGATTAATCCTGTAAGTGTAGTACATGCATTTTCTTTGGGAAATGGCAGTGATCTTCCCCCATGAATGGCGTTGAAGAGAAAGATGTGTGAAAGGAGGAGATACTGTGGGAATGTCGCTGCATGGCAGTAGGTGGAGAGGAAGAAACTGCGACTGGGTGTATCGAGATTGGTGGTTCAGTGGTAGTTGTTGATTGATTGATTGTGATTTCGGGCTCTTCAAAGGCTAAGATTAATCCTGTAAGTGTAGTACATGCATTTTCTTTGGGAATTGGCGGTGATCTTCCCCCTGAATGGCGTTGAGGAGAAAGCTGTGTGAAAGAAGGAGGGACTGTATGGCAGTAAGTGGAGAGGAAAGAACTACATTGACCGGAAGTATAAAGATTGGTAGTTCATTGGTAGTTGTTGATTGATTGATTGATTGGTTTGTCAGTGATTCCGCGACAGATATCTCCCACTAGAGCACCGCTGTGAAATGTTTTTTTTTATATTTTCATTGATATTTTATGAAGAAATTGCGTAAAAACACTCGTTTTTTCAAACAATTGTGCATGATTTTTTACAGTGCTGACTTTTTAGAACATATTTTATTCATATTACACACTCTATCTCTACCTTCAAATTCCTAGTTTTCCAACGTCAAATTTTTGTAAATTTCGAAAATACAGAGAGTTCGTCGGAAATTGGATTGTTTCCATTTTTTTCATTTCTTTGATACATAAGAGGAGAAACTTTAAAGACAAAATTTGGAGCCGTTTATGAAAAAGTAATTGTTTAAAAATTGCCTTAATTTCACCCAAAATTACACGAGAAGTATTCAAATTTTCAAAAAATTGACCAGACCTTAATTCAAGATCTTTTTTTGACGAACAGATTTTATTAAGAAAAATCTATCTTGAATACTGTAGGCGAAGGCAATATACGAAGACGAAAAAATTAAACTTTTACAATATAGGGAAAGGGGGTACACGGGAGTCTAGAAAAAATTTACAATACGCGGAGTAGCAAATGTCAATGAGTGCTGAGGTATGACCAAGCTGATATAGCGGAAAAATAACAGGGTAAACAGTAACATACGAATTTAATATTGATTTGATGAACTGAAGGAAGGCTACAATGACGTCCTGAAAACGTGAGAGAACGTGAATCGTCGATTAACATTAAAAATAAGTAATGGGAGTTTGGTAACATGTGCCTATTGGTGTTGAGCTACAGAAGAGCACATAAGAAAAATATAAATGTAATATACAAATATGACGATGTAAATTATATGTGGTAACTTTTGGGTCAGGTTAATGAATATTGGTCATTCAATGTTTCATGAATTCATTGTTTTATTCATTGTTCAAGTAGTGTCACACATAAAGAACCGTTAATACAAAGAAAAGAATTAGATGAACCGAATAAAGCAGGAATGACCTCTACCGCGATCCTGGCGGCAGCAGGATTTTTGACACTAGCTATTCAGCTAGGTCGAATTCAGGCGCTGTCTTGACGAGAATTCTAGCGGCCGGCTGCTCTGATCGGTAGTTTTCCATGGTTTCTTCGATCAACACCAGGCGAATGCCGGAGCAGTACCCTATCAAACGGGCCACGTACCGCGCGCGATCAGTCCTTCCTCTTCCTGTTCTACCCTCTCCCCTTACATACACACTTACACTAACATGTACTACACTACCACATATTCCGGGAGACCGGTCGGGAGCTTAGAGCTTGTCTTGGCTGGGGCGGTGCCCCGTTGGTGGGAGAGTCCTGGTTAGGGGGAAACCCTGCTAGCTGACGGTGGGTCGGCGCCGGATCTCGCCATCCAGGGAGATTACCGCCATCTCCCGAGAAAAAACATGCACTACACTAACGGGACTAATAACCAGAGCAGTTGACGCGCCCGGAAACACGAAAAAATCAATCAATCGATCAATCTACCGCAATCCCTTTGGGTTGGACGATTGTAGCTAAATATATAGAGCTTTCAACTGAAATTATTGACCGCGATGGCAGAGCTGCATAGTTTTCGATGGTGCCGGTTCCGTGGCTGGCGTTGCGTGACGGGTATGTGCTAACAAGCCTTCTTTCGCGCAGATCTTGGACGTGTGATTATACGAGCTATCAGCACCATCAAATTACGCTTGTTGTAAGAAAGATTGGTGCAAAATGCCGACAGAGACTACGTATCTACTTTCTTTCATAACATCGACTTAAAGTAATGATTGTTAAGAGATACCAAATGGAAATGTAATTTGATTGAAAAATAGTACATCCAGACTCTACATGTATACTTTTTTTCATTCTCGTTAAAGCGGCATTCGAACTATTTAAAACATTTGAAATACGGAAGTAATCCAAAGACAATATTCGAGAAAATTCGCTTCTAGTGACAACCAAATTAAACGTTCAATGATACTTTCGTAGATTCATGATAAGAACTTGAACAAATTGTAAAATCAATAACTCGTATCTTGCGAATCATGAATTGAAAATGCGGAAGCCTTCTTAAACAACTCTAACCAACAAAAAGTTGTATCTTTCAAGTACGATTTTATAAAAAAGCAAACATGAAGGAACATTTTCTCTTCTATTCCGTAGGGCTTTTATCCAGATGACAACCGGTTACACTTTACGTCCCGATGGGGCGCATATTCGTCCCTACACTAGACACCAACACACTTGCAAGCTTCTCTAATCTGATGCTCTTTCAGAACAACACAAACACGAGAGACAAGGAACAATCAATCATGTCCAAGGCGGGATTTAAACCTCAGACCCTTCGGACCAAAGCGCTGAATCCACACACGCTCTCAGCCAGCTTGACCATCCAGGTCGTCAGAATGTCACTAGAAACAATAAAACTAAGAACCAGTGAAGGCGATGTGAACAGCGTCGACCGGGAGCGGTCGCTCTGTGCATCAATTGATGTCACTGCAGCGCCTCTGACCGGGAGTTCCTAGGTTCGAGTCCTGACGGTAGCAGGATTTTTGACACTAGCTTTTCAGCTAGGTCGAATTCTTTCGCTGTCTAGCGGCCTGCTGCTCTGATCGGTAATTTTCCGTGTCTTCTCCTATCAACACCAGGCGAATGCCCGAGCAGTACCCTACCAAACGGGCCACGGACCGCGCGCGATCTTTCCTTCCTCTTCCTTATCCTCTCCCCTTACACTAACATGCACTACACTACCACATATTCCGGGAGACCAGTCGGGAGCTTAGAGCTTGTCCCGGCTGGTGCTGTGCCCCGCTGGTGGGAGAGTCCTGGTTAGGGAGAAACCCTACTAGCCGACGGTAGGTCGGCGCCGGATCCCGCCATCCAGCGGGGGAAGATCACCGCCATCTCCCGCGAAAAAACATGCACTACACTTGCGGGACTAATGACCAAAGCAGTTGACGCTCCCGGAAACACGAAAAAATCAATCAACCAATCAAAAACAGCGTGGAATGTCTTGAGCAATCACAGGGACAGGGCCTCCGGCGGGTGAACGCCGGCGCTGCCGTTCCCGCCAGCGCCGAAGCAGCTCCGACCGATTCCGTCCTCACGCGTACGGATGAGGACGGCGGGGATCCTCATTGAGCGGTGCTGTCATTGAGCGCGGCCGCGCCGAACCGGTTCGCGCGCGGGAGCCGTCGTCGTCGGCCGCTCGCCAAAATTATACGGTTTCCGGTTCGGTTCAAACACCTCTTTATTACCCGTAATTAGGGTTTTCTGGGCGTTAATGGCGGCGGTGGCGGTGACTGCGGCGGCGGTGGCGGAGTCGGCGGCGGCGGCGGCCGAGCCGGCGGCGACGCCCGCGGCACCTAACGGGGCCAATCATAAGGCGTCGTGAATACGGGAGGCTCCTCCGCCGCCGTGGGCGGGTGCTGTGCGAGCTTTAAATAAGGCAGCGGTGGCTCGCTGTTATTCGTCCGTATTACGGGCTCATAAAGACGCGGAGGAAAGGCGGCGGGGCGACTGGGGCGGGAGGGAGGTGCGGGGGCGGCTCCGAGCGGAGAGGTCGCCTGGGCCCCCATGTAATTGGCCACTGCTGACCAGGGCTTCCCAACCCGCCCACGCTGAAAGCAAGGGACTTGCTGTCTTTCTCTCAGCTATACGTTCTAAGGATGATTCAGACCGCTATCATTTTGTAATAACCTTCAGAAAAATAATATGGGAATGTTTGACAATGTTAACCCCCGTATTCGGGAACGTCTCACGAATTGTAATAATAATTTCTAACATATTGATTAAATGCTTCCTGCTAAGCTGTTAACAATACAGTTGTCAGCACATTATACTGAGTAATTGCACATTACAGAAAACGTGTAAATGAAATGTTTTAAAGACGGCATTAACTTCTTGTTTTCATTCAGTGGTTTATTAGAAATAATCTAAGTTAATTTTATAAAAACGAAGTATGCTATCACTGCGGAGCGGTCCACATCAATAATAATTTCTGATAATTTTGTAAGGACTACTCATCGTCACGAAGAACACGACACCCTTGCACTTAGGGTTAGTTTGCTTTCTACCCTTGAGAGGGTCACGTGTCTTGCAGCCGCACTTGAGAGTTGGCACCCCTGTCGCTCGGGACAGGGCGGGCGGATGAAGAGACTAATGTTATTATCTCGCGGGCGATTCCCGCGGAATATGTTTTGCGCGCCATGCATTTTTAAGCGCGACTTTAGGGCTTTCGATCAACCGGCGGCGGCGGTGGCGGCGGTGGCGGCGCCCGCCGCGCGGTTTTATCTGCCGGCCACCGTCCGCCGGCGCGGGGGCGGGGCGGGGCGCGGGGCCGGGCGCGGGGGTGCGGGTGCCGGGTTTATATTCGGCGCAAGGCGTCGTTTAGCCCCCGAATTACCGCTGGACGTCGCCTCGCCCCAGGTCGCCCCGCGCCCCTTCATGGCTCCATCTACAGTAAACAGGAGCAATTTGGGCGACGCCGGACCACAAAGTTGCCTCGGCGGAGCGGGGCGGGGCGAGCCGGGGCGGGGTGAGGCGAGACGGGGCGTGGCGGGGTGGCGCGAGGCGGCGCGGGGCGGGGCGGCACGGGGCGGCGCGGGGAGGCAGGGGGCGGCGCGGGGCGATGTGTAGCTGGGCGGGGTGGGGCGAGGCCAGGTAGGGCGGGGATGCGCGGGGTACGAGGAGAGGGGCAGAGCGTGGTGCGGGGCGGGGAGAGGAGGGGCGGGGGCGAGGCGGGCCGATGTATAGTGTGGCGGGGTGTGGCGAGGTGAGGCGGGGCGAGGCGGGGTGGGGCGTGGCGTGGCAGGACGGGGCGGCATGGCGGCGCGAGACGGGATGGGGCGTGGCGGGGCGTGGCGGGGCGGCGGGCTGAGTCGCGGAGGTGGTGTGGGGTGGCGGGGGGCTGTGAGGGAGCGGAGCGGGGCGGGGCGGGGCGAGCCGGGGGTGGGCGGGTGAGGCGAGACGGGGCGTGGCGGGGTGGGGTGAGGCGGGGCGGCACGGGGTGGCGCGAGGCGGCGCGGGGCGGGGGCGGCACGAGGCGGGGCGGTAGGGCGGGGCGGCGCGGGGCGGGGCGGGGCGGCAGGGGGCGGCGCGGGGCGATGTGTAGCTGGGCGGGGTGGGGCGAGGCCAGGTAGGGCGGGGATGCGCGGGGTACGCGGAGAGGGGCAGAGCGTGGTGCGGGGCGGGGAGAGGAGGGGCGGGGGCGAGGCGGGGCGATGTGTGGTGTGGCGGGGTGTGGCGAGGTGAGGCGAGGCGGGGTGGGGCGTGGCGTGGCAGGACGGGGCGGCATGGGGCGGCGCGAGACGGGATGGGGCGTGGCGGGGCGGCGCGGGGAGGCGGGGTGCGTCGCGGAGGCGGTGTGGGGTGGCGGGGGGCGGTGAGGAGCGGGGCGGGGCGCCAGCAGGGTGGCGGTGGGCGGGGCAGGGGCGATGGTGGGCGAAGCGCGTGTTCGCCCGAAGCGGTGGCCTCTGCTGGGACGGATCCTTCGGAGACAAGCGACTCGAGATGAATACCCGAGCGAAGCACGGAGGACTTTTCATACCACGTGAATACTCGTCTAAAAACATTGAAGTTTGACTAATCCAATGATTGCAACTGATATAACTGTGTGCTCGCAGCGCAGAAGAGAGAATGCGGTATTTTCACGTCTATAAAGATACGCACTCAAATATTGACGTTAGGCGGAGCGCATCTTATTGCCGATACTGATACTGGTTAAGCTACTCGAGTAACCCGCCGATACATTCCTTGTTAAGCTACTCGAGTAACGTTCAAATTTACTTTTAAAGCCAGATCATACGTTAATAAAAGTGTAATAAATGTCTGACACGGGGAATATCATATTCGTAAGCATTAAAAACCATTTCTTTAGAAATAGTTCACATGTAGTCGTCGCTGACAAAAGTCACGCCTTGTTCATATCTCTACATGTTGTGATTCTCCAATAATTTTCTCGTGAAATTACATTTATGGAGAATACGCCGCTAAAGTAAAAGATAGAAACGAATAGGAAACCACTTATTATTTAAATAATGAGTCATTCTATACAAAATGTAACACCTGCAGTCCATTTGCATTAAAACGAAAAAACGCAAAGATAATAAAGAATCGCTTCCACAAAAGAAGAAACGGTGCATGAGTACCACAATATGTAAGACACCTCATCCTAAACTTGAAGTCATCACAAACAAGCAAAACAGTGATATGCTAATCTAATAATGGGATAGGGGGAATTCATTCGATAACGACGAAAGCCAACATCATTTCACCACAACACTTCTCACAACCACACCACGACGCACTTCACAAACTCATTCCTTCCCCCCCTCCCCTAACCGCCAGCAGACCCGCTGCGCACCACCTACTCACAGATATCGCCAAGCGGTGGTCGACGGAAGGCGGCGTGCCGGGCGGAAGCGGCGTCGGTGGAAGCGGTTCCGCGCGTGCATGTGTCCACGCCGAGGTACAGACGCGTCGCGGCACGCACGCGTGACTCCTCGCACCTGACTCTCCACGCCGCCCGCTCCGCCCCTGGCACCTCGGCTCCGCCCCGCCCCCTCGCGCCCCGCCGCGCGCCCTGTTTGCGGAAGATTAGATTGCGAAGGGGCGGCCGCGATCGCCGTGACCACGAAAGGGCTCCGCCGACGCCGGCGCGCGATTGCGGACGCTACAATAGCAGCGAGTACACAATACCCCAACCTAACTTCTTACCTGCGATGTGGTAATGTCTCTAACATGCCCTGGCTGATTGATTGATTAGAGATTCCGGGCGCGTCAATGGCTAAGGTGATTAGTCCCATAAATGTAGTTTGATTGCGTGACTGAATGATTTTTTCGTGTTTCCGGGCGCGTCAACTACTCTGGTCATTAGTCCCGTTAGTGTAGTGCATGTTTTTTTCTCGGGAGATGGCGGTGATCTTCCCCCGCTGGATAGCGATATCCGGCGCCGACCTACCGTCGGCTAGTGGGGTTTCCCAAAACCAGGACTCTCCCACCAGCGGGGCACCGCCCCAGTCGAGATAAGCTCGAAGTTCCTGGCCGGTCTCCCGCAATATGTGGCATGTTAGTGTGTGTGTAAGGGGAAAGGATAGGACAAGTAATGGGAAGGACAGATCGCGCGCGGTCCGCGGCCCGTTTGGTAGGGTACTGCTCCGGCATTCGCCTGGTGCTGATCGGAGAAACCACGGAAAACTACCGATCAGAGCAGCCAGCCGCTAGTATTCTCCTCCAGACAGCGACTGGATTCGACCTAGCTGAAAAGCTAGTGTCGAAAATCCTGCCGCCGTCAGGACTCGAACCTAAAATTTCCCAGTCAGAGGCGCTGCAGTGACATCAGTTGATGCACTGAGCTACCGCTCCCGGTCCATAAATGTAGTGTATGTTTTTAACGCAGGAGGTTATGGTGATGTTCCCTCGCTGGTTGGTAGGATCCGGCGCCGACCTGTCGTCGACTAGCGGGGTTTTCCTTAACAAGGTATCTCCCACCAGCGGGGCTCCGCCCCAGCCTGGACAAGCTCTAAGTTCTCGACTGGTCTCCCGGTATGTGTGGTAGTGTAATGCATGTTAGTGTAAGTGTGTGTAAGGGATGCGGATAGAGAAAGGAAAGATCGCGCGCCATCCGTGGCCTGTTCGTTCGGCTACGACTCGGGCATTCTCCTGATGTTGACCGGAGAAACCACGGAAAACTACCAGTCAGAGCAGCCGACCACTACAATTCTCCTCCAGACAGCGGCTAAATTCGACCTAGCTATGTGGCTAGTGTCGAAAATCCTACCATCGTCTTGACTCAGATCCTGGGACCTCTCGGTCAGAGGCACTACATTGGCATCAACTGTTGTCCTAAGCCACCTAACCCGATGTAACGAGTTTTAATTTCGGCCACTACATGTCCGAAGACATCTACGATTGCTGACTTCATCACCCGCCACCGACATCGCCAACCCGTACATTCGTGTTTCCTGCAGTTTCTTGTTTGATCGCTAACCAATCGTTTTATCAACACAAGAAGTTAAGCTTAAATACACTCTATGTGTACTAAATTATGGCTTTCACTGGGCGTTGCAGAGCGCACATTGCATTCCAGTTACATGAATTTTCTATAGGGGGAAACGATATCATGTCTCGCAGATAAACAATCGGTTTGGTAAATTAGGAACTGTTATTATTTACATTTTTCATCAAGCGAAGAAATGGGTGCCTGATATAATACTTAACATGTGTGAGGAATGTTTAATACCACGCTCGATTGGTTATCAGATTCAGTGTATTGGTTACATTTGTCATTTTTCAAATGCCTTATTGTAATACAACGTGTCACGACATCTATTGTGTACCCGAACAGCACCAGGAAGAGTGTGCGTACTATAACGTTTTGCAAGCAGTCGCCAAGGCATACGTCGATGAAGCCAGCACAGCGGTGGGTGAGGTCACTGGAAGAGATATACGAGGACCGGGATGAGGCGGGGCAAGGGCGCCCGGGGGCGCGAGTGGGGCGGGGACAAACAACGCGGCTGATGGAACTGCATTTTTAACGGGCGCGTTGTCTACCGACCGCATTCTTATCTCGGCGGCTCTTGTCAGGCAGGCACCGGCAGCGGGGGCGTGGCGCGGAGTGCCGGGTACATTAGAGGAGCAGTCCCCGCGGGTGACTGCGCCCGCGGGTCGCTCGCAGACCTCTGCGGCTCGACGCTTCTAAGCCGTGAAGGCACTCGCGGAAACAATAGCCGCGTAGTGAATGGGACGCGAATAATTCATACCCCAGCTCTGGCTTAGTTCAGGGCATCAAATGATGTCACTGCAGTGCCTCTGGCCGGGAGGTTCTAGGTTCGACGGTGGAAAGATTTTCAACACTAGCTAGATAGCTGCTAGATAGCTGGGTTGAATTCATTGGCTGCTCTCATCGGTAGGTTTCCGTGGTTTCTCCGACCAACACCACGAGAATGAAGGAGCAACTAACAAACGAACCACGGACCGCTCGTAATCTTTCCTTCCTCTTCTTTATCCTATATTCACCCCTTTTTCGTACACACACTTACTACACTGCCACGTATGGCGAGAGACGAGTCGGGAGCTTAGAGCTTGTCCCGGATGGGGCGGTGCCCCTGCTGGTGAGAGAGACCTGGTTAGGAGGAAACCCCGCTAGCCGACGGTTAAGTCAGCGCCGAATCTCGCCGTTCAGCAGAGAAAGATTATAGCCACCTTACACGATAAAAACATGCATCACACTTACGGGACTAATGACTCAAGCAATTCACGCGCCCAGAATCACTGATCAATTCTACCCCATACTTTTTTATTAGCCAACCTGTTAAATTGTTTATTGTAATTATGTTATATTACTGTTATGTTGTAACGCAAAAATTAAAATTTTTATTGTCTTATTTCAATATTTACGAGTGTATTCCTCTTCAACTACTGTGAGCTACTCTCCGTGTATATCGCTTACCTCCTGCACTAAGAATAACTTTTCATTTTCATTACATTTCATTCGTTAGAATCCATAAGATATTGTCCGGTATATTCCTTTCAAACGAACACATCAGGGTCAGATCGAGAAGATGCCACACATAGTAACTCACCTTGCAAAGTAACGTTCCTACTGACAGGTACAAAAATCTTTAAACGTCGTATGTCAACAGTAGGATTAATGAAGTGCAATCTATTCTACACAGATCTACTTCACGTTAATCCGAGAATGGAATGAGTGTTAGGAAATACGATCGCATATCTATACTTCTCAGGGAACAAATATAACTTAACAGATGTAAAATAGACTGAATTTGACATTTCACATCACGAGTCGGTACATTAAGACTATATTTTTACAGAAAAATAATTTCATTTTTTATCGATCTTCACCGGTTTTGTAGTTCAACGAAATACGTGAAGTTATTGTGTGATTGGATAAACATTTCTTACAAATTTCACAAAACTTAACTTGGTCTAATTGACTGTTCAGAATAAATGAATTATTGGTTTTCTGAGTTCAATGTATAATTGCATTATAACATTGTTAAAAATGCTATAGAAAATGATTCGAGTATAAATCATCTGCTCCACCTGCTTGTCTGTTATAAATCACTTTCTCCTTCTCTTTTTAACAATCACTATCCAATTCACCAATAATACATGCGTGATAGAGTATATTAACATGCCACAATATTACCTTAGATAAGTAGTCATCATGCAGTGGAACATCAATTACAAAAATAATCATTTATTTGTCAAGGTTTGCAGATATCCGTGATGTTAAGTACGTGAAATTCACGAAAGAAACATAACTTCTAACATTAATTTACATTTCTGCAGCTGGTGGTATTAACATATTGAATTTTTTCACTAAAGGTAACATTTACAGACGTTCGTATCAGTTACAAAATATATCTTCATCGTCTGTTGTCCTATTTCAACTCGCAAATACAACTCGCAAATACAACTCGCAAATATATCAACGAATAGGCGTATGAGTGCATCTGACAAGGACTAGGTCACTGAAAGATTAGACTTCTGATCAGCGATTGAAACTATTTATAAGATTGATTGATTTATTCCTTAATGTTTTCAGGCGCGTCAACTGCTATAGACATCAGTTCTGTAAATGTAGTGCTTGTTGTATCTCAACAAGGATAAGGAAGGGCAGATCGTGCCCGGTCCGTCACCCGTTTATAAGAGCACTGCTCTGTCATTTGCTTGGTATCGATCAAAGAAGTAGCGATCAGAGCTGCCATCGGCTAGAATTCTCCCCTAGTCAACGGTTGAATTTGACTTACAGTCGACTCCTGTTATAGTGAACTCGGATATAGTGAACCTTCGACTATACTGAACTCAAATCTTGCACCCGTTTCACTTACATTACAAATAAGCCTACGGAGATTCGGTTACAATGTACTTGAACCTCGACTATAGTAGAAATAGGAAACAAGTCTTGGAAATTAATTGGATCTCGTCTGTTATTACGCGAGTAGAAGGACCTTCAGAGAGTGGGGCGGAGTTTCAACAGTGAAAGAGGCATTGAAAATTGTCGATACAGCTTTAGGATACTTAGACATGAAGAATAATGCAGAATCAACAATGGAGAGAGGACGAACTTTAGAGAACGGCCTAGAGAAATTACTGGTGAAAAATGTACAAAAGACACAAATGAAAATAATTGATTTTTAGGGACAAATAAAGATATTGAAATTTTCAGTTCGTGCTGTTAATGTATTTTTCTGTACATCTTTATTAATAAAATCAATCAATGTGGCGAAATTTTATTTAATATTGACATCATCGGATATAGTGAACATAGAATATAGTGAACCAAACATGTTAGTTCCCAGTAGTTCACTTTAACCTGAGTCGACTGTATCTACAAAGTGTGAAAAATACGCCATCATCAAGACGTGAACCGTATAACCTCCCGGTCAGAGACACTGCAAAGCCAACGGCACGGCTGCCTCTAAAACATCTCCGACGGTCATTCCGATTGATTGATTTTTTCGTGTTTCCGGGCGCGTCAACTGCTTGGGTCATTAGTCCCGTTAGTGTAGTGAATGTTTTTTTCTCGGGAGATGGCGGTGATCCCCCCCCCGCTGGATGGCGAGATCCGTCACCGACCTACCGTCAGCTAGTGGAGATTCCCCCTAACCAGGACTCTCCCACCAGCGGGGCACCGCCCCAGTCGGGACAAGGTCTAAGCTACCGGACGGTCTCCCGGAATTTGTGGTAGTGTGTGGTGCATGTTAGTGTAAGTGTGTGTGTAAGAGGAGAGGATAGGACAAGGAAGAGGAAGGACAGATCGCGCGCGGTCCGTGGCCCGTTTGGTAGGGTACTGCTCCGGCATTCGCCTGGTGTTGATCAGAGAAACCACGGAAAACTACCGATCAAAGCAGGCGGCCGCTAGAATTCTCCTCCAGCCAGCGACTGAACTCGACCTAGCTGAAAAGCTAGTGTCGAAAATCCTGCCGCAATCAGGACTCGAACCCAGGACCTACCGGTCAAGGGCGCTGCAGTGTCATCAGCACTGAGCTACCGCAACCGGTGGTCATTCCGAAAGCAGAGATCAGTGTTGAGAGAAAGTCTGGGCCAATCCCATGAACGGAAGGCGCAATTCCTGGAAGTCCGCGTGGGTGCGTGGATGTGCGAGTGTGCTGGCGGAAGCCGTCGTTTAGAAGCGCGGAGTGGAATGCGCTCATTAAGATGCGGGCGATCGCTTTGCAAATGGAACCGGTTGCCACCGCGCTTGCGATCAGATTGTAATTAATCATTCTGGCGAAACACAGCGCTATTTATCACCTCGCGCTGCTATCCGCGAGCGGAGTAACGGCATTAAAACAAACAGCGATTCGACACAAACATGTGTCGACCACTGGCACCCGTGAACAGAAAAAAAGACATGGCTAGGGATATCAGAACATGGAGAGAAAGAGAATAAAAGAAACGTAATTTATTGCTGAAATGTACATTATTGTGGTATTTCAATAAATTATTATGTTAAATAATTGTTTCAAGCTCTTGACTATGCTAGAGTGATAAACAATTTGACATTCGTATGCAGCAAAAAATATTTAAGACGAGTATTTCGAAAGCATCGTTCCTTAAGCAGAATATATTTTTCCTCTCACCCAATATTTGCGGAAACACATTAAGTTCTTTTTTGTGAAAGTAGTCTTAAAAAGTAATATTATTTTTACGTTTGTATAAAGAATTTGTCACTTCGGTATTTGCACGAAAATAATTCGTTTGTTTACATGGTTTGTCATATCTTTCATATAACAAGACAAGTGATTCATCATATCAGCCCATGCGCTTCGCCTCTTGAAGTTCACCGATGTGGCAATATATCAATTCGAGCCACAATCTATTATCCGACGCTAAATATTGCATGACGTTTGCACAAAGATATGAAAGTACTCCTCCAGGAGCTAGATGTAGAAAGCGGAAATTTGTTTCGAATTTGAAGAATATGAAAAAAAATGAAATACCATATGCTAAAGTACGAAGTTACGTAATGATATAAATTGTTGGTTTAGATGATTACACGCCTGTACATAATTAAAAATTAATTTGAAGCCAGTAAAATGTTTTAATAAAAATCTGTTTCCTAGCTATGTAAGACATCTACAAAAGGAAATACATTTGAAGTACTTAAATTGGGGCTTTGCTATTAACATACCATCATTTTATTAGTTGTAAACAAAAATGTTAATGTAGAAAGATTGTAACAGCGGTGATATAATCAGAGATAGTAATAGCGGTGCTATAATGAAATATGGATAACTTTATTTTCTTAATATTAATTAACTTTAATAAATATTAATTAATTTTCATATTGAATAAATGAAAAATAATATAACTGTTGTCATAGGGAGTGGAAAAAATATTCCGTTACTTAATTCTATGTCACCTTTAGAACTACTGGTTAAGCGAACGATGAATTCATAGGTACGTAATCAGTAGCTTCAAAACATAGCACTCTGTTATTGATCAGAAACGAATTTTCAAACAGAAAAATTCGCGTCAGGTACAACTGTAATGGTTGAAGGACACGTAAGATAACGTTACCAAAGTCCTTGATGTGGGTCAAGGGCATGAACCTGAACCACATAATGAAGGCACCGCCGAAGCATTTTTGTGCGGTTGCATGCTGGTAAGTAAAAAAGGCCGGCTCGCCGCGCAGGGCCTCGGGTGCAGCGGGGAGCATTGTCCACGCAACGAGCGCTGGCGGCGGGCGAGGCGACGGGGGCGGGGGCGGAGGGGGTGAGCCACTTATCGCTCCACCCGTGTTTGCGTCCGTGGCCGTTATCGCCCCAGGCCCGCACCCTTTCTTGTGCTTATCGCCGCTGCATTCTTCTACGGCGACGCGACACTTCCTCCTCATCTTCTTCTTCTTGTGCTTCTTGTTCTTGTTCTTATTTCTCTCGCTTTCTCTCACACTCTCTATCCGTTTCTTTTCCTCTCCCTTTTCTCTCCAACTCCCTCTTCCACCTTCTCCCTCTTCCGCCTCTCTCTCTCTCCCTGTTTTACCTCTCCCTGTTTTACCTCTCCCTGTTTTACCTCTCCCTGTTTTACCTCTCCCTGTTTTACCTCTCCCTGTTTTACCTCTCCCTGTTTTACCTCTCCCTGTTTTACCTCTCCCTGTTTTACCTCTCCCTGTTTTACCTCTCACTGTTTTACCTCTCACTGTTTTACCTCTCACTGTTTTACCTCTCACTGTTTTACCTCTCACTGTTTTACCTCTCCCTGTTTTACCTCTCACTGTTTTACCTCTCACTGTTTACCCCTCCCTTTCACCTCTCCCTTTTTGCCTCTCCCTTTTACCTCTCCCTTTCCCTCTCTCCCTTTCTCTGTCTCCCTTTTTGTCTCCCTTTTCTCTCCCTCTCCCTTTTTTCTCGCTCTCCCTTTTTCTCTCTCTCTCTCTCTCACTTTTTTCTCTCTTTCTTTCTCCCGCTCTCTGCAATAAATCCAATGGTATGCAGATGTGTATAATCTTCTTCCACTCAGAAGACACGTTTTTGCAGTATGTAGAAGACGCAACGTATCTCTATTATCATAACATGTATATCGAAGAGAGCGTCGGTTGAATCATAAGGAATCAACAATCGCATGTCGGTTACTGTTTTATGCTTTTGTTTCTAATAAAAAAGAAAAGTTTCATTATCATCCATTACATGTAGAATCCGTTTCATCAACTACAGTTATGTTCAAAATTGGCAATTTGAACCTTTATTCTGTAAATATGTATCCGAAGGTTCAGTACTCGTGTTGAAATTGGATATGCTGTTTTCTCTTAATCTTTTTGTTTACAGAATCTAGCTATTATCATGAAATCTCCATGTTTATATTAGGTTAGATATCATAAATTTAACGCATTCGTTGTTAAATATTCTATGTACTTATGGTTCCACAAAATTGTTCATCCCATTAACATTCCAATGTCAGATATCGTTTGACACGCAGTAGTTATTAAACTCAGGTACAATGTTTATTACTTCATTTTCAGAGTAATGCATTCAAGTCCAAAACATAAACAATCTACAAAGAATAAATAGCATATAGTGGTTGCAAAGGAAGGATTATAGATTGGAGCTTTTTATCTTTTACTCCTTTTCCTCTTAGATATCTCTCAGATCCTCTGTCTCGCCTTTCTATCTCGGTAGTTTTGCTGCTCAAGTGTGAGGCAGTTGTTTGCTGAAGATTTTTTGCGAGTCCCGCACGATTCCAGAAGAGAGGGTCTCGTTCGTATTGCAAATTTTGGTTTCGGAAGATGTTTTCCTCACAAAGACAACGAGTGAGAGCACAACGTAATGACATTGAAAGTGAAAAGCTGGTTTTCTTTTCCAGCAACATAATGATAAAAGTTATCTGACAGTATATCGTAGTAATATTATTTGACAGTAAAATTCATAATCTATTAATTATTACAAATAATGGCCAATGAGATAGAAACGAGAACTTAAATTAGAAAGTAGATCAGTATTTACTATGCTTTCGTTAAATGAAGAAAGAGAAGAAGGTGGCGAGAAATAGGAGAGAAGGGAGAAACCAGGGAAGCGAGGAGGTAAAATGAGGCAAAAATTGCTAATTTTTTTTCAAAGATTTTTTGATTCGTGATATATGATGTAGTAGTAAATAAAAAATGGGTTAATTGGTGAAGGGAAATTTACAACGTAGACCAGTTAACATCAGATATGATTTTTTTATATATCCAATACGATTTTTGTAAAGTAGATATCCTAGCAAAGTCGTCCGAGAAACGCTCGCTTGAGTCACGAATTAAGACTGGCTTAGAAGAGCGATGTAAAAGTGAGGTTCACGCACTTGGAAGGGATGCAAGAGGGGTTTACGCATGGCTAAGGGCCCGGAGTTGGTTGCAATTCCTTTTCGATTCGAATGGTAATGATTTCTGCATGCTTTGCAGCGATGAAGAAAGATTCGATACACATTTTTCAATTTATGCCATGTGACGTGGCATTAACTTATCCAAAACCCTGTAGTTGAAAAATGTAGGGCTTGTAATGACTTTAAGCCGCTGAAAAAAAAAACATTATTTTCATTTGTAGTCGAAAGTATAGGCCAAATGGTACTTTAATGTACAACATTTAAACATAAATACTTAATATGTTTTCTATAAAAGAACATCCGGACATAACATCAATGCTTGGTAGCACGGATTAATTTTGTTTGGTGGCTCTGAAAATCTGTTTCTCACATTTTTTTCAAATATTAAATATAATAATGAGAGAAGAGAAATTTCAAAAATTATAAGATTGCGAAAATAAATTCTACTTTAAGGTTCGATGTAGGAAATTCTTCTCTAAGTATGCTGCCTTCCAAATTAATGAATAACATATAAAATGAGGAACGAAGTGAATGAATATGAAGTTAATACCATTTGAGAAACGCGAAAAATTGTAAGTAAATGAGGAAAATATCACGAAAGCTCGGGAAGATGGTCGTATCCGATAGAGGATAAATCAAAATACAAAGTTCAGGTCAGAGTTTAGACAAAATAATGAGTTCGATATGTGTTTGAAAAAAAGAAACCACCCGACGCCATAAACATCTGCAACAAGTGCGAGGTGTCTGCGGAGAGCATACGATATACAGAGCACGAGACACAGAACGAAGACTTTTTTATTTCCATGCTTTACAAATCTGCAGATAGCCGCACACGCAATGGATTTGCGACTACACCTAACCCAGGCTACTGTCGGTGCATGTAGCGAATGCACTTATATACCCCGATCTAGAGCTACGATCTGATCTTCATTCCCGATCTGCGATCTTTCGAATAGAACTCTTGCGTCGACACTTGCACTGTAAAAAGACGCACTCGACCAAAAAGAAAACTCGGGAGCAATCGAAGTGAAAAGCTAGGAAGAAGAAATACAACCGAGCCTAATGAATAGATAGGTGAGATCGGGTTATCGGAAAGATCAAACACTAGTCCGCAGCGGGAAGCGGCTAGTGGACCGAGCCCGACGCAGGGCAGTGGAGGCGGCCACCTGACAGGTGTGTCTCTTTACAGGGACGACAGGACTCATTCACCTGCCGAAATAATTACCTGCCGTCGCAGCCACGCAAAAACTTGCTGCCGCCTCGGCGGCCAGAGGCCCGTTAGGAAAATGACGGGACGGCGCGGTCGCTAAAAAACACAAACAAACGGACGAGCGAGCGAGTGAGCGAGTAGACCAGAGGGCGGGGAGAAGATATGAAAACGGAGGGGAAAGGAGAAACCGACTCAGCAGTGAAAGAGAAGAAAGCCACCAGACATTCAAGTGCTTGAAAATCATAGGCGATATCATAAAACTTAAAACAGTTTTTTTGAAAATTGTTAATGATGTCTTGAACAAAAATCTGACCTCATCTAATTTCGAGTTCAAATTTCCTTGGGTTTTATGACCATGTAGCGCAAAGAATGACATCTGGCTCTTAGTATGGCAGAGGAGCGGTTCGTGAATGAATATGGCAACTAAAACATACCATAAAATACATTTATTAACGAAAAATGAAATGGGCCCGTTATCAAAACAAACTTTCAATAAAAATTAGAGAACTCGTGAAACCTGATCTAAGGCAGTCTTCTTACGTGCAACACCTGAGATGCAAGATTCATTATTTAAAAAAACAAAACAGAGTTAACAAAGTAAAAATGAAGAGAATATCAGTGAGTTAATTTTCGTCGTGTCTCAAATGCAATACTAGCCGTGAAGCCGTACGAAAATGAAGTTTAAGTTTCAGGGCAACAAGCCCACGATCCGTGTAATAGAATGTATTGATACATTTGCAAATAGAGTTCGAAATAATATTTAAATATCAATCTTAATTATACTTTTTACTAAAAAGAACATATTAACGCAACCTTCTTTATGGTAAACGTTTCTCTGACGATACAGATTTGCGACTACACTTCACCCTTCTACAGATGTGAGTACATGCAGTGAAAATTAAATTTCCCGTAGCTGAGATTGCATTGAAACATTTCTAAACCACTTTAAAAGTTATTTCAAAACGATAAACGATCTTTGCGAAGCAACCATCTCCCAATTAATTATTATATATTATTAAATTTTAAAAAAGTAGACCCAGACTAAATGAGAGGCTGGCAAAAATATAAATAGATATATCGAGCGGAGGAAAAATAGTATTTTGAGAATACAAGATCATGCAAATGTGTGAATGTTTGGCCACGGATAATGCACTTTGAATTATTAGACATTATTTACATTCCAAGACACCAATTGTGATTAAAATCTATTAATCTTCTTGCAGAAATCTCTAGATTTTCTTCCACGGCAATTGTGATGAATGATAAGAAAACGGAATACATGATGATAGACAGTTGTGTTCTATGTCGCTTTCACAGCTTTTATTATTTCCTGATTATGGATCAGCTGTTGAATAGTTCATTAAAAAGGTTTCTTCCAATGCCGCATACAAACAAATTAATACGGATATCAATACAAAAATTAAAACTTGTGGGTCAATGAACACATTTTTGTAAATAATTATTCGCTGGAACGGTTAGCAAAAACACACAAGACAATAGTATCGTATCCACTGCGTCAAAGAAGAAGGAAATTCAGAACTATACTTTATTTTGTAAGATTTCCTTTCTCCGGTAGCCCTGGAGGGGCGGGAATTTATTCATTTTAGTGACTTTACTAAAACTTATTTAGGTTTTGTAGCTTTGCGAGGGCAGGTAACTTAAAAAACATATTACTTCTAATAAACTTAAATCTAACTTGTAACTGTTTTTACAAGAACCACTTTGAGTTTTTTTTATAGATTGTACAATTCTGGGAATTTTTATTAAAAAGTTCTTTTGTCTTAATTTATTTTTTGACATTCACGCTATCATTTTCTCTTTTTATTAACAGTACGCGTTCACATGCTCACTCACAGCACTGCACTATGTACACAAGGATTTTGTTGATCGCCACGGCGTCAAGCGCCCGAAGAACCAGTGAAGCAGCACGACGCTGGCGGTCAACCACTGCCAGCAGCTGATTAGTCGACCGCAGGCTTCGGCTACCGTGCGCCGCGAAAAACAGGGGGCAAAGCACGCGAGAGGGGGCGGGGCGGAGAGGGGGGGGCGACGGGTGTGGCCGAGCAGACGCCGCGGGGCGCTCCCACAACCACAACCACCGCCGCCGCCGCCGCCACCGTGCAGTGCGCTGTGACGTCACCGCCAACGGGACCGCCCGGGCGTCGCTCGTTCGTGGGATCGACGCTAGCGCGTCCCGGCGGAAGCTGCGGGAACTACTGGCAGCCGGAGCCCGCGTGCCGCGCCCCTCTGCGCGGGGGTTCCCCGCGGTTGGCACGCATGCTACACGCGACGGAGAACTGCAGTTGCTGCTGTGTAACGGTTCGCGGTCTCCCGCAGTTATATATACGGAGCGCATTATTTTTCAACTGCCTGCTCTTGATTTGTTCTTCTCATTTCGGCAATTACTCTAGACTGAGTCAACTCGTAATACCGGCATGCGTTTTTTGCAGAGCTTAAGTTTCAAGACATCGCAGCTACTACGTATATCGTTCTCACGAGAAACTAGAGCTCGACCGACACATCATCGGTGGTGTCTCGCAACGCGTGGGAAACAAACTGAAATTACGTTCGGGTTATTACGTTGCGAACTGATATGTCGGAAGGGGCGTTGCACTGAGTGCATATTATCGTTTTTTTTCAAAATAATGTGGGACATTACAAGCATTTTTCAAATTTGCACATTAACGACTATCAGCAGAGCATAATTACTCGTTAAACGTTTAGTGTATTATAATGCGAATCATTAAATATTGATTATTTTTGGGCAATGAAATGAAAAGAAATGAAGTTTCGACAATACATCTCCTTAAAACATAAAAAGGAATGTATTTGTGTTTGTGCGTGTGGACGTATTTTTTCGACACAAAATTATGAATCACTGAATCGATTACTCTCAATTTTCCACGAACACTTGTAAAACCCCGAAAAGAAAGGAACAACTTAAGGGCTATTTTAAGCTATTCCAAAATTTGACCCGAAATTTGATGACACCACAAAATAATAGAACTTGCAATGCACTTTGGCTCTTTTGTTTCCAGGCGAATCGCGACAGTGCAAGAGGGTGCGATATGGGCAGAGACTCTGAGATGGGTCTGTTTAATAGAGAATTAAGGTAAATAAATACCAGAAACTTCTCTTATTCATTAAATTCACAAAGGACACTTCCTACAAAGAAACTTTAAAGTTTAATGCATTTTGTGATACGAGGTGTCGACGGAAGAGGTTAGAGCCGTATACCGGAAGCATTGGCTCAGTGCATCAACTGATGTCACTGCAGCGCCTCTGACTGGGAGGACCTAGGTTACACTTCCCCCGGCGGCAGGATTTTCGACACTAGCTTTTCAGCTACGTCGAATTCCGTGGCTGTCTGGAGGAGAATTCTAATGGCCGGATGCTCTAATCGGTAGTTTTCCGTGGTTTCTCCGATCAATACCAGGCAAATTCCAGAGCAGTACCCTACCAAACGGGCCACGGACCGTGCGCGATCTGTCCTTCCTCTTCCTTGCCTTATCCTCTCCCTTTACACACACACTTATACTAGCATGCACTATACTACCACATATTCCGGGAGACCGGTCGAGAGCTTAGAGCTTGTCCCGGCTGGGGTGGTGCCCCGCCGGTGGGAGAGTCCTGGTTAGGGGAAACCCCGCTAGCCGACGGCAGGTCGGCGCCGGATCTCGCCATCTCCCTAGGAAAATCGGTAACGAGGACCGAGGACAAGAAGATAAGTCGGCGTCAGGGAAGATCGCCGCCATCTCCCGAGAAAAACACGCACTACACTAACGGGATTAATGACCTAATTTGTTGACGCGCCCGGAATCACTAACCAACCAACCATCCAGAGCCATATCGCACGGTGCGCCTGCCCGCAGCAACGACGCAACCCTGCACGCAACAGCGCATTGCGGGAGCAGCCGCCGAGAGCGACGCCCTTCCACAGGGAGGGTGATGTCATCGCCAATCAATCTCAGGAATGTCAATAATGCGCGTTATGTAAGAAAAGCACGTAAGCATATGGTTATGTAGGCATAAAAGAGCCTTTCTGAAGGTGGACGTATGAGATGAATAGAATAAACCACGTAAGATGATGTTGCATAAGAGAAAAAAAAGGAGAAACGAAAGCAACTTACCCGCGTGTTCGGGGAAAGAGGATAACGAGAAACATGGCTGACGGAAAGGAAGATTCTAGAAATTGTCGGCTGGGAGAATTGGGAGAAAGAATTCGTCTAGGAAGGGAGGTACGATAGAGTAATGGGGAGTCTGTTTTGTGAGTAGACGGTTTGATTGATTGGAGATTTCGGGAGCGCCAACTACTGAGGTCATTACTCCCGTAATTGCTGTACATGTTGTTATCGCGGGAGGTGACGGTGATCTTCCCCTCTGGACAATGAGAACCGGTGCCGACCTACGTCGGCTTGAGAGGAATTTCCCCCAGGTATCTTTCACCAGTGGGGCCCATCCCCAGCCAGGACAAGCTCTAAGTTATTGACTCGTCTCCAGATATGTGTGGTAGTGTAATGCTTGTGAACGTAAACGCGTGTAAGTATGGAGATGAGAAAAATACAAAGAAGAGGAAGGAAAGATAGCGTGCGGTCCGTGGCCCGTTTGTTAGGGTGCTGCTCCAGCATTCGTCTGGCGTTGATCGGTGAAACCACGGAAAACTATCACTCAGAGCAACCGGCCGATGGAATTCTGCTAGACAGCCACTGAATTCGACCTAGCTAACTAGCTGTCGGTCAAAAATGCCGCTACCGTCCGGAGTGGAATCCGAGGACTTCCCGGTCAGAGGCAGTGCAGTGACATCAGTCGATGCCTTGAGCCATCTTTCCCGGTGTGAATGGACGGAGCGTTAGGAGAGAGCCAGCGCGGAGTGGGAGGCTGACGGGAGACTGCAGAGGGCAACGCCGCGCAACACAGGAGCCGCTCCGCGCGCCCGCGGGGCTTCTGGCGGCGTGGCGCGCGGCGGGGGCGGGGGCGGGGGCGGGGGCGGGGGCGGGGGCGGGGTGGGGGAGGGCGAGCGGCGGCGCGCTGACGGCCGATAAAGCATCGCGCGCCGAACAATGGCGCGGAATGCAGCGGCCGAAAGGAGCAGCGCGCCGCGAGACAATGGACAAAGGAGGTGGAAATCGGAGGCCGCGGACCGCCAGGCCAGAACAGCAGGCGTTGAAGCGGGCGCGGGCGCGGGAGCGGCCGATGGCCCGCGGGGGCTGGCGCGGGGCCCCTGGGGGACGCCGCGAGGGGCGGCGAGCGGCCGGCGAGGGGCGCGTTCATTCCGTTTTGTAGAGCGTCCGTTTTGTAGAGCGTCCGTTTTGTAGAGCGTCCGTTTTGTAGAGCGTCCGTTTTGTAGAGCGTCCGTTTTGTAGAGCGTCCGTTTTGTAGACGTCCGTTTTGTAGAACGTCCGTTTTGTAGAGCGTCCGTTTTGTAGAGCGTCCGTTTTGTAGAGCCTCCGTTTTGTACAGCCTTCGATTTGTACAGCCTCCGATTTGTACAGTCTCCGTTTTGTACAGCCTCCGATTTGTACAGCCTCCGATTTGTACAGCCTCCGTTTTGTACAGCCTCCGTTTTGTACAGCCTCCGTTTTGTACAGCCTCCGTTTTGTACAGCCCCCGTTTTGAAGAACTGCCGCAACAATCAATGATTGTGCACAAAGATGCATCATTGTACGCATGTGCCTTTAGCAATGATATACAGACAGCGGCATTGTCAGTTGTTTTTAACAATATTTTTGGAAATGAATTAATTGCTGCTTTGTAATATTTGTTATTTCGTAGCAAACGTCTAGTGCAGCCGTTTCTTGCGCTGGGTCTCGCCATCTAGGGGAGGAAAATCACCGCCACCTCTCGCGATAAAATGCATGCGCTTTCAGGACTTTTTTCAACGCTCGTAATCACTATTCAATCAAAAAACAAGAAACCATGGCGGTGAAGACTGGCAATAAGAAAATTATCTTTAGTAAAGGATCAGAGACAATAATTTCTAAAAAAGGTTATCGTTTGCTGGATTGGAATTTTTTCACTCGAAATAATGTATCTCTGAGATTCAAACTTTTTGAATCATTTAAGAATTTCAAGACAATTGTAGGCTAATAATTTTAATCAAATATTAGAGGATAAAACATACTGAGATGAGAAATGTCAGTAGCAAAAGAACCTGCTTGAAAATGGACCATTAGAAATGCATTGAGGTCCTTTTAACCTTTCCAGGCAATTTGGACACTAAATTATTTTGAATATGTCATTATTTTTTGGTTATCATCACGGAACCATCTTAAATTTACAATCTGTCAGATCGCCATTTGTCGAACAAAGGTGGCTTCCTGTACCTATTAGTCTGGTTGGCACGTAGGTGAGCCAATACATTAGCAAGGAGCGTTAAGCGATCAGACGTGAAGGCAGAGAAATGACGAGCCCCGCCGCGTGGGCGCGCTTTCTCTCGCGCGTGGCGGCGGGAGTGCCCGGCTGGCAGGTCCGGGTGCGCTCTTGCTCCTCCTGCTCCCACAAAGACCCCCCCCCCCCCCGAATTTTCCTTCACCGGTTATCTATTTAAAAAATTAGTTATTGCAATCCGTTTAGGTTTTATACTTTGATTTTGGAACACTACATTAAATGTGGTATTTTATGATAACTTTAGCTTCACTTTTAATGATTCGAATTTGTTTATTCGTGGAACAGCATAAAAGTTGTGATTTGTGTTGGTATTTATCTGTTCAGAGTTTTCCAAATTTAGATATATCTGTAATATTTTGAATTATTTAAATAGAGCATCTCTTGCGTTTTTTCATTAAATATTTTAGAAAACAATCTTTGTGAAATGTGCAGTCGTTTCTTTGCTTGCTTACAAGTACCGAAAGCGTTGAATACTTTAAACTAAATGTGGCTTACAAAGTATTGCAATTGTGTATTTTCACTTTTGACAGTCGAAATATTCCTGAAACTGTCCGAAGTTGAATTTCTTTCTGATTTGAAATCGCCCTATAATCTATTTGAGATATAAAAATAAATGTATTTACGGTAAATAAATACACGTCTTTCATTGATTTCCCACAATATGAATATTGTATTCCGCATCATACATTTACTTGTCAAGTAGCAAATAAGTTAATAAACCGGTGTTATTGTTTTAGAAATGAGATCACTGACGTAAATAAGAAACATTTTTTCTACAAGGCAATATTTCTCAGTATTCACTTATGTCGCAAAGATAAGTCACATTGTACGAAATTCTCTTTAGTTAGCATCATCCTCCCTCCAATGAGTCACAAGAACCGTCTAAGAATAAGTTTCCATGTCGTTTATTTAATTAAAAAAACGAATTAATTAACAAAAAATTATTCTGATTTTACTGTGTGCCAATCTGTGAAAGATTATGAAAGAGAATAGTCTAGAGCAAGAATTTCATTCAGATCACGTCACCTCTTAAGGGACTCATCTCTATCCCACCAGGCCACAACTGGACGAGTCATCTCTCACACTTCTCCACTTATTAGAAAACACCGGTTACGCGGCTCAACTTTCTTGCCGACACTTCAAAGTTCAGCTCAGTTGCTCTCGATGCTTCTTTTCGCAGCATCATTAGGCAGTTGCGTTTCCTAGATACTGCTGAGCGTCTTGTTGGGCACTATCGTTCAACTCTCACCTATTAATTATTTCTTCCTAATTGGCTTATCTCGAGAGGATTACCGCTTCGCCCGGTTCCGAACAATCCTGCGCTCTTCTCAGAGCAACTTCCGCCGAGCGGCGACTTCATTTCCGCGAAGCTTTCTCGTCTCTGGCGCTCCCCCCACCCGCCAGCGCCGGGCTGACCGCAAACCTCATTACGCGGCGGGCTCAGTGGAAATGTCCGACGATTTCTGCGATTTATAACTGACACAGCGGAATTTAACGAAGTCAATTTGAATAAATCAAGAGCGAGAGAGAGAGAGAGGAACTCAGCCTCAATTACTAAAGGTACCGCTAAATGTTTGATTTAATGATCAATAAAATTTAACTTTATCGTGTTTTAGGGCGCGTTAAGAAGCCTCTCGAAACAATATAAGTGCTGGAGGCGGGCCCGGGAGCGAAAATTTAATGATACGATTATCAGCCGCAATGTAATTTCAGTTCTCGTCGGAGACTAATCTCGAGCAGGAGAGGATACAGAATTGGTAAGAGAGGAAGCAGAGAGAAGAGGGGAGGGGGCGGATGCTGGTTGGAACATTAGGGCACCTCAGTGGATTTGAAATCATTGTTCGGGTGGTTGCGAAACAAGTTTAAGGCAGGAAATGTACTTTCAGGAAAAAAACAACGAATTGTTAACTAGAGATAGACAGAAAAAATAGAGCAACAAAGGCACTAGGATGAGAATGGAAGAAGAGAAAATAGAAATAGATAAAATGGGGCAAGTCCCGGTGCTACGCTCGATATAACAAAATAGGGTGGAGCAAGATGCTCAGACGAAAAGTCAGGGAACAAATCAAATGCACAATTGACCAATGATATAAAGATTGTGACGAGATGGGATGCAACGGACAGAGGAGAAACATACGGTAGGAAGAGGTTTTCTCTGGAATATTCAAAGCAGGTTGGGATCAGTCGAGACTGAGGTTAACACACGGCGTGTCAGTGAGAAAAACGAATTTGATGGGAAGGAACAACGTAGTAGACGAGAAATATCATTAATGATTATTTTATACATCGTGTGCAAGGATGTTATTAATGTCCATTTTAAGCCAATTCTTTATTCTTACCACACAATTCTACCACTTTCAGCTTCACTATTTCCCATATCTGAATTTTAGGCCTTGTTATGATCACATGCAATGGATGGGAATAATTTACCGATACTTAAGAAAGTGATCACTTCTTCACATCGTTCACCCCGTTTTCTTAATTTAAAGCTTAAAAAAAACGTAAAAACATTGCATAGAATTGCTGCTTAAATATTTTTGTGCGTAACTTATTATGTATTGTTTTGTCTCACATCTTTTTATATTATTTTATAATTTAAATAGTGTATAACCCTATGCATACGTATATATTGACTACAATACGTGATAATACTTTGGCTACAACACGTGACACTGGAAACATCTACGAACGGATGAAGAAGTCGGAGGTTATGTAGAGGAAGGGGTGGAAGGGGAGGATGGAGAGGACGGGGGTTGGAGGAAGGCGCCGCCAGGCGGCGCACGGGAGCGCGGCGGGGCTCGGGGCGGAGATAGGGGCGCGGGGCGCCGCATATTGTGCGAGCTGCTAACGACGTTTGCTGCGAATTGTCATTTCCTTGAGGCGGCGGCGCGGGGGCGCGCGACGCTGTTCCCTCCGCTCGAACCAATTACGTCCCCGCGCGCGGCGGGCGCTATTATGTGCTCCGCCCCCTCCCCCTGCCACGCCCCCGTCCCTCGCGGGCGCCGCCGGAATCGGCTTCGATTGTCTCCGACATTGTGGCGTTCGAGAGCTGTCAGCGGCACGGCTCCAAGTTTGCCGCCGCTTCGCCGCGAGGTTCTTGCGGCCGACTTGGTCGCAGCGCGGGGCGAGGGCGGGGGAGGGGGCGGAGTGGGGGCGGGGCGGGGACGGGGCGTCGGCATGGGCGGGACAGGGCGTGAGCGTGGGCGGGGCGGGGGCGGGGGCGGGGCGTGGGCGGGGCGTGGGTATGAGCGGGAGAAGTGGGCAGGGCGTGGGCGGTGGGCGGGAAGTGGGCGAGGCGTGGGCCGGTTGGGCGAGGGGGCGGGGGCGGGGCGTGGGCAGGGCGGGGGCGGGGCGGGGGTGGGGGCGGGAGCCGCGTGGCGAGGGGCGTGGCGGGGCGGGGCAGGGCAGGGTCAGAAGGGCGGGGGCAGGGGGCGGGGCAGGGGGCGCGGCGGGGGGGCGGGGGCGGGGGCGCAGGGCGGGGGCGGGGGGGCGTGGCGGGGGCGTGGCGGGGGCGTGGCGGGGGGGGGCGGGGGGGGGGGGGGGCGGGGGCGGGGCGGGGGGGCGGGGGGGGGGGGGGGGGGGGGGGGGGGGGGGGGGGGGGGGGGGGGGGGGGGGGGGGGGGGGGGGGGGGGGGGGGGGGGGGGGGGGGGGAGGTGCGAGGGCGGCGAGACGGACTTCCTGGCTGCTGCGGGCTCAGCGGCGACCGCCGCACAATGCCACGCTGGAGCGAGGCGGCGAGAGCGCGGCCAACTTGCTGCCGAGTTGGGCTTCTTCGCGGGAAGTTGCCTGCCGACGTGGCCATCAACTTGCTCGCGCTCTCTCCTACTCGCCGCCGGGGGTAGATTGGGTAGGGGGGATTTCTTCTTAAGATGTACAAATTCCCCACCCAAGCACGCTACTTGCGTGGATACATTTGACGTCTGTCGTTACCAAACATAACTATAAATACTAATGTAGATATCCAATAAACAACTGTTTACATAAATATTTACTTCATCCGATATTTTCTCAATTCAGAGAAGTTATAGATTACTCATTTCTTAAGAATTTTCTATACATTTCTATACGCGAATCAAGAAAATCGTACAAGCTGTTAACAGAAGTAGTAAATTGTGCTGCCAAAACAGTACATTTATGCACGAGATAACTTCATTGAATGTTTTATAAATGGAACGGACACAGTCCCCCCTCGAATAACAGGTCTTGCCCGACAATAGCACCGGGACAGAAACCCCTTCCTTTCTATTGTCGCAAGAGCCTCAATTTAGCGCCGTCGCGCCGCTTCATTGTGTCACGGCAATTGGCTGAATGTCCGATGGCTAGGGGGACGTGGGGGGGGGAGACCCTCCCGCCCCGCCGTGCCGTCACCGTCGCCGTCGCGTCGCGGACTTCCCCTTCGCCGCACGCGCTCCGCATATTTAGCGCCGGCGCCTTTGTGGTCACCTGTTGTTTCTCGGCGCGACCTTTCTCGGGCGTGGGTGGCCACGCCCACCCCCCAGCAACAGCAACGCCTGCGCCGCCAGAAAAGGAACTGGTGACGTGGGGATTGGTTGGTTGGTTGGTTAGTGATTCCGGGCGCGTCAACCGCTTAGATCATTAATCCTGTAAGGGTAGTGCATGTTTTCATCTCGGGGAAACGAAGGTGATCTTCCCCCGCTGGATGACGAGGTCCGACGCCGACCTATCTTCGGCAAGCGGGGTTTCCCCCTAACAAGGACTCTCCCACCAGCCGAGACAAACTCTAAGCTCCCGACCGGCCGCCCGGAATATGTGATAGTGTAGTGCATGTTAATGTGTGTGTGTGTGTGTGTAAGTGGAGAGGATAGAACAAAGAAGAGGAAAGGAAGATCGCGCGCAGTCCGTTTGGTAGAGTACTGTTCCGGCATTCGCCTTATGTTGATCGGAAAAAACACGGAAAACTACCGATCAGAGCAGCCGGCCGCAATAATTCTCCTCCAGACAGTAACTGAATTCGACGTAGATTAGTAGCTAGTGTCGAAAATCCTGCCGCCCTCAGGACTCGAACCTAGGACCTCCCGGTCAGTGGCGCTGCATTGATATCACTTGATGCACTGAGCTACCGCTCCCAGATGACGTGGGGACAAGCTGCGGTGAAATAAAGACGGTGGTGAATTAGACACCAGCAAAAGTGACTCAGGGCATCAACTGATGTCATTGCAGTGCCTCTGACCGGGAGGTTCTAGGGTTCCACTCCCGACCGTGGGGGGCTTTCGACACTAGCTACATAGCTAGGTCCAATTCACCTGTCTGGACGAGAACTATAGCGGCTGGGTGCTCTGATTGGTAGATTTCCGTGGTTTCTCCAACACCACATGAATGCCAGAGGAGTACCCTAACAAATAGGCCACGGACCGCCAGAGTTTTCATTTCTCTTTTTTTTGTCCTGTACTAAACCCTTACTTACACACATTTAGGCGCACATGCACTACACTACCACACTTGTCGGGATACCAGTCGGGAGCTTGAGTTTGTCCCGGCGTTGGCGGTACCACGCTGGTGGAAGACACGTGGTTGGGGAAAATGCATCGCAAGCCAACGTTGGTCGGCGCTGGATCGCGCCATCTAGCGAGGGAAGATTTCTGCCACCTCTCGCGATAAAAGAAACAAGCACTATGGTTACGGGGCTAATTGTCTTGGAAGTTTTCGCGTCCGCAATTGCCAATCAGTCAAAAAAGTTAATGAGAAATACTAGAAGGGAAAAGAAAGATCGGTTAATGGATTGGACAGTTCATTGTTTTTGCAAATGCAAATTGAGAGAATAATTTACATTATAATAAACGAAGCTTGGTTATATGTAGTTACCCTATGTAGTTTTGGAAAACTTTCTATTTTGTTTTGAAGCACTTACTGAACTGTTGACGCGAAGAAGGGCATTTCGAATTACGAGAGACGGTACCGAATTTCCGAAAAGCAAAACAAGCAATTGCTTTAGAGGTCCCCATCCGGGGGTATGAAGACGCGTTGGAAAATAATTACAAAATATTCCAGAAAAAAACATAAAAAATAAACTTATTTGTCTGTAAAATAATTGTTAACTAAATTGTCAACTACACTAAAACGTTTATGTTTAAAAATGGATTTTTTAAAAATATTCGATAAATGTTAAAATATTCTAGCATTAAGAACACATTATTGCTTTTACAACGGAATAAATAAACTGTTCAACTCTCTTCTAATTGTATCAGGACCAAATTCGTAGTGATGGTGCCCCTGACAAAAGGTTTGATAGAGGCCAACCGAACGAAAGAAAACTGAAACCTATCAAAAAAATTAGTTAATCAAGAAGGTTTATTACCGAGTTTGGAGGAACCACAACACGATTCGGCACTTGGCGGCCCCGCAGTATCTACATCTGCTGAGAAATGTAACTATGCAGATGGAGCGAGACGAATGTTAACCGACACCATGAAGTCAAACAGCTGAAGTTCAAGGGCCGACTGTAGCAAAGACATCACGGAAGTAAAAATAATTGCGCCCCTTCAATCGCAGGACCCCCGCTGGAGGGGCCGAAAACGCGCTCGCGCCGGCCACACTGATGTAAGCAAGTGGAAGGGCAGGGCCAATTGTTCCTCCGCCCCGACTACAAGGGCCCAGACGCGGGGCGCGACCGGTCGAGGTGGCGGCGTGTGCAGTATTGTTTCCCCGCTCGCTGCCTGTCGGCGGCGGCGGAGGGCGGAGGGCAATTCGAAGGCGCCCGAGAAGGCAACGCCCCTCCCCTCCCGTGCACGCGTGCAGCGCTCCGCGACAGGCAATTGTTTCCCCGGCTGCGGCGGCGCTGGGGCGGCGGCACGCGGCGGTGGCGGAGGCAGGCCGACCCCTCACAGCGGGCGACGCAAGGGGCGATCAGTCGCTGCGGAGGCGGTGGCGGCAATTGTCTCCCTGGCACGTGGCGGGGCGCGAGGAGTCGAGTGCAGGTCAGGGAGCAGCCCGGGAGGACCAAAAACCAGTGGCGTAGCTTCGTATTAGGCTGCAAGACGGAGCATACCCATATATTTTATGAAAAGCAAAAAATATTTTTCATTAAACAAAATTACTTAATAATGTATTTATTGATCATTTTCAAATGAACAATGGCATGCTTCGTCTGGCTTTGTAGGTTTTGTCATCTTGTACTTCCCGCTCAATTGCGAACTTCCGCGAGAGAGAACGAAGGCTCTGGCCTTTCGGAGCCTTCAAAGCGTGCGCAGAACGTGTGCCCGCAGACGCAGATATTCTGTTCATACGGGCCGCTTGGTTCTCCCGAAGGCCAGCTTAAAAGGGCCATTCGAAAATCCTCGAGATCAGTCGGGGCCAGCGGCGGACCCTCTCACGCCAAGACACTCACTCGCTGGTATGCTGCCGAGATGTGCAGGCTGACCGCTCGCCACCCCCGCACCCCTGTGTGTGCGACATCTGCATGAACGGTCAGAGAACAAGACCTCAGTTAAGTTCTTGCAGTACTGAGGAATACATTAAAATATTGTGCCTATTCTATATTACTGTTCGACAACCTTATTCATTAGAGTGAAACGAGCCAGCTCAAGGATTTAAGATTTCACATCTTTGTATCTGATAGGTGAGAAATTAAGGTTAGTCCATCGCGTTTACTTCAGATCAATAGGTGATGAATAATACAAGTATTATTGTTTACTCTAGGAAATATGGCTTTACTAGACGACTATCTCAGATTTACTTACAATCCCCAACATACTTCAATAGTTTAAGTTAGGAATGGAAACTAGAAGTTAAGACTAAAAGACCTACACCAAATTGTCCTTTAAAAAAGGCAGATGGGGAGTGTTAATTAAACCGTTAATCTGCTTTGGAGCCTACCCAAGAAAATGATTACGCTACGCTACTGCCAAAGACGCCAACAGATCTTAGCTGGCTGCTTAGCAGCTGACGGACTTAGCTGATAAGACCGGGCATTCCTTCAAGAACTGGGAGAAACGGCCACAAATACGAAATAAACTCGTGGTGCTAAAAGGCACGAACTATGTCGCCCTATTTTCACGCAAAAATTACGCGAAAAGAACTCAAATTTTCGAAAAATTGTACATGATCTTATTTGAAAATTTATCTTTAAGGAACAGGTTTCATTAAGGGAAAACATTTCTATCTTAATAACTGTAGTTGTAGAAAGACGCCGAAAACAGTTTGAACTTTTTCAAGTTTCGAAAAATTAGACTTTCCAACAAAAATGGGACCTGAGCCATTCTCTTAAACGTTCCTTCAAAATTCAAATTCAACTACTCAAAAACAAAATTTAATAAAAACGGATGGAACCACTTTTTTAGAAAATTTTGAAATAGTCCCAGGGACTTCATGTAAAGTACTCCCCCCCAATTCAAATATCCCTTTCAAATTCAAGGGGCTGCGACATCACCAAGATCGATAGGGAATATCAATTTCGGCTGAAATGTTTAACCGCTAGCATTTTTCACAGACGGACAGACGGATAGATTGACACAGGGACAGACAGACGTTTTGCCGTCATTCGTTTTTTTCGGTATCAAGGACTCACAAAATATAAATTCTAGCTACACCACGTGGTACAGGATTTTTTTAAATTGTAGTAACAAGATTTATCCACTTCTACGTTACCAAGGTCCTGTAATAAGAGTTTTTCGGCCAAAAATTCGCCATTTCCTCGTGCAGCATTACATAACTTTTTCTTTACTGCATATGCGGTAGCGAGAAAGTAAAAAGACTGGGCATTCCTTTAAAAGTTGAGAGAAACAACCACAAATACGAAATAAAAATACAGCTTGAAGGTCCGATGAAGGAAAATATTCATTGGTAAATCGTACAATTAAAAACTGAAATGAAATCCCTTGAGCAGTTGTAGAGCCTTTATCTGACTCTCTTGGTGTACAAGCAGTTGACGTATGTTACCATTTAGTTCAGCTGACCATCATAAATCAATTGAAGTAGGTGTAATAAAGAAGAAGTGTAGTCTAGTTTACAGTAGTGAAAAGCTATAAAAATAAGCTATATCAATTCGATACGAGGCATATCCGAAGAAAGTGAAGGTGAAAGTGTAGGGTAGTAAAGTGAAGTGACAGTGTGGTTGGGGAGGTCATTTGTATATTTAAGCAGAGAGCTGACTTATAACAATCTGTGTCTGGAGTGAACCATTAGTCGCGTATCCTAAGATTCTAGAATTACATTCATTACATTCAATTTGTATTCCTCGACACTACTGATTCTTTCAAAAACATTTTGGGTACAGGAAGTTCTCGCACAGGCATTGAAAATGAATAACATAATAATAATAATAATAATAATAATAATAATAATAATAATAATAATAATAATAAATTATATCTTACTCGATTATAAGGTGACAGAATAATATTTGAAATTACTGGATCACTCAAAATATCAGTGATATTTGCCCATCAGATGTTTCGTTATTTACTGTAATGATTAAATTGCTTGAAAATAGTTTTCCTCTTTAAGAAATATGACAGTAATAGCGTTTAAAAATCTAGAAGTTTTCACATTTATCTCAAGTTTTATTATTGTTCTATTGTATTCAATGAGATCAACACTGAATGAGAATATAAAATATTTTGTTTCAGAAAAAGGAGCCACGTCATTATTCTTCTAAATTACTGCGCTAAACAGGGAATTTAGTATTATATTCATCTACGTATTGAATAGGAAAACGGAATAACCAATTGTGAATGTGATGAGAAAATCTGACGACATACGTTACGAGGACTTTCAGAGCGAGTGTCAATGTTCTACAGATGTTAACTGTAGGTTTTTTTCAAACGAGATTATGTATACCGCAGCATAAAAGGAACATCACGTCACCTCATTGTGTTAGATCACTTCTCGTGCTACACTGTTTGCTACAAAAATGCGCTTAGATCTGTACAAAGTCTAATCGTTTGCTTGACAAGTAGATAATTAACTAAGGAAGGATCTAGCAAGGAAATTAAAAAATACGTTTTTTCTATACACGTGGTGGGCGTGATTTCCAACAATTTGTACGTATCTACTTCGGTACAATACCTCTTTACGTGTCAAGACCTACCAGCGGCGTCCAGGTATTGCGGCTAACGATTGAAGAGAACGTCTGGTTAGCACACAGCGATCCCTGCGACGTATTTCTGGTCTTCTCTATCTGAGACCTCACAATTAACATAATAATTAACTATTCTTTCAATTTTGCCATTTCCCCATTTGCTTTATATCTACATATCATATCTGAAAACCACGTCTATTGTATCTTCATTATAATCAACCTAAGAAATGAAATTTCACTGTTCGTTTATATCAACAACTACATTTCTGTGACACTAGCAAATAATCTCCTAAATCGCTGAGCAAGGACATTTTTCGTAGTTCAGAACACCATGTTTAAAGGTAACGAGCGTACCCGTGCGAGAACTCTCGCATGTTAAACCCCATTCTCTATTCTATTTTTCCATTTCCATATTAAGCCTGAAATATATCTCTTTCTTCGCGACCCTGTTATCCTCCGTCGCTTCGTCTAGGTTTCCTTATAATTGATAACAATACAATACACCCTTCTCAATACAAACTATTCTTATTTAACGTTATTACCGAGCGTAGAAGCACACCTGTGTAATTCAATCACGTAGAATATCAAGTAATTAGTTCAATTTCACATACAGTCGCAGATTCTACAGACTCTGGACAGATGGGGTAGAATCGAAAAGCGTCGAACCAGCAAAAATCTAATATACTGTTCAAGAAGATCTCATCCTGTAGAATAAGATTTGAGGAACGTTTCTTTGAGTCCTTTGGCTTCAAAATTTTAGTTTTCAAGTCTCTAAAACGCTTGGTTCAGGAGTTCTTTAACGATATAGATTTTTAAAAAAATTCCGACCGAGTGTTGCGGGTTGCATTTGACGGTGTGTAAGGTGCGAAATGTGACAAGAATGAGGAAGGAAGATCACGCGCGGAAATACCCATGGCCCGTTTGTTACGATAGTGATTTGACATTGATCTTATTGTTATCGGAGAAAATACACAATACTAGTGAGAGGATAAACCAGACAGAATTCCGCTCCAAACGGAGATTGAATTTAGCTTAGTTATGTAACTAGTTTCGAATATCCACCACCGTCGGATCTCGAAACTTGGGACTACCCGGTCAGCCACGCTGCGGAGACAGCAGAAATGCAGGCTCGTCGCGATCCCAGCCGGTTTGATAATCGGAACGTCGATATTCCAGCACCGGAAACATTTCTGGGAGAGCGATGCCCAGGCTGCAGCCACACGCTGCCGAGTCATGCCGCCCCCGCCACCGCCGTCCCGCCGCCGCCGCCGCCGCCGCCGCCACCGCCACCGCCACGCTACCGCCGCTACCGCCGCCTCCGCCTCCCGCCTCCGCCACCGCCACCGCCTTCGCCTCCGCCTCCCCGCCTCCGCCTCCGCCTCCGCCTCCGCCTCCGCCGCCTCCGCCTCCGCCTCCGCCTCCGCCTCCACCTCCGCCTCCTCCGCCTCCGCCACCGCCTCCGCACCGCCACCGCCGCCAGTGCCTTCGCCACCGCCACCGCCACCGCCACCGCCTTCTTTCACTCCGCCTTCGCCTCCGCCTCCCCCGCCTCCGCCTCCACCCACCGCCACTCCGCCTTCGCCTTCGCCTCCGCCTCCGCCTTCGCCTCCGCCAACGCCTCCCCGCCACCACCGCCACCGCCTTCGCCTTCACCTCCGCCTCCGCCAACGTCTCCGCCGCCGCCACCGCCGCGCCACCGCCACCGCCACCGCCAGTGCCTTCGCCACCGCCACCGCCACCTGCCGCCACCGCCACCGCCACCGCCTCCGCCTCCGCCTCCGCCTCCGCCTCCCGCCCACCCCCACCGCCACCGCCACCGCCGCCACCACCTTCGCCTCCACTCCGCCTTCGCCTTCACCGCCACCGCCACCCCCACCGCCACCGCCACCGCCACCGCCACCGCCACCGCCACCGCCACCGCCACCGCCACCGCCACCGCCACCGCCACCGCCACCGCCACCGCCACCGCCACCGCCACCGCCACCGCCACCGCCACCGCCACCGCCACCGCCTCCGCCACCGCCAATGCCTCCGCCACCGCCTCCGCCACCGCCACCGCCTTCGCCTCCGCCTCCGCCAACGCCCCCTCCCGCCACCACCGCCACCGCCACCGCCTCCGCCTCCGCCTTCGCCTTCACCTCCGCCGCCGCCACCGCCGCCGCCCCCGATGGCGCCTTCCGATTGCCCGCGCAGAGCGGTGGCCGTCGGCAGCGAATCGCGCTTCCATTGTCAGCGAGGCGCGCGCGCGGGCGAGAGCCTTCTCGCGGTGCCGCGAGGAGCGCGGCGAGCGCAAAAAAGAAACAGAAGAACGGCGCACTCCGCGCTGCGTCGCAGAGATGACGGGGCCGATGTTTTAATTTGTCGCCTGTCATCGCCAGAACGGCCGCCGCCTCCGTTATCGCAGCCGACGCCGCCGCCACCGGCCCCTACCTACTTTGTTCTAGTATCAAATTGTTTCCCCCTTCTCCCTCTCTCTTTCCATTCTTTTATTGCTGTTTTTATTTTCTCGGCGCCCCCCGCCGCTTTCGCCGCGCCCTACGGCCGATGAAAGAGTTCCATCGCGGCGCGAGATTAAGATGTATGGTGGCACAGGGGCCACAGAAAGTTGTTGTTGCTCTTGTTGGGCTGTCATGTCGAGTAACACTGAGATTTCACACGGTTTCGACAAATCTTGTCGATATACTATTTTATTTATTCATGTTAATAAACACTTGGTTTTCTTATGCCTAACGGAAATTTCGATTTCACACTTGTATTTTCGGGAGATGAATCTGATATGTTCTTCAAGGTTTATGCGTGTACGACCATTCTGGGTCATCGGATCCTATCAGATTGAGAGCCGGAGTACATCTCAACATTTTAGTACGAGTCATCCTTGATATAAAGAACATGATACGTTCATACGATTCACATTTTACAAATTAACATAGTAGGTTCCGATGTTACAAAATGTAACATCATACGCTAAAATGTATATGAAAGATTTACGTATTTCTTTGGATTTTTTCAGAGGTAAGTTAACCATGATTTTCACTCTCAAGAGTCAAATGTACACAAATAGACGCAACCAAAAAGCAATTCAAATTTAGAAATTGTAATAAGTATATTTACTAATAATTATCAACTGAAGTGTTTTTTGTAAGTTCAAAAACATTTACAGCTACGCATTTAGACATTTTTTGGTGGAGGAACAGTTCACATTTTACCATGTTACAAATCATGTTTACAAATCACATTTTACCATGTTAATTAATCCTGTTTACCAAATAATCTCTGGAATGCACACATGGATGCCTGAGATCAAGCAGTTACGTTTTCTGAGAATAATGAATATCCTACTAATAAGACCTTAAATGAAACGAAAGGACACCTACACACTGTTTTGATTACGTTTGGAAGACATTGGTGTGTTTCAAAACATTAAGGTATTCACTTTTAATTGTGATTTTTGCTAATACGCCTTTCAGATATTTTCGTATATGTTCATGCTATTGTTTAAATTATATTAACCTTTTATATCATATCAGTAGTTTCTTCATTCGAGTATTATTTCTAACTGAATAATTTCTGGGATATTCCAAAAAAGGTTCCTACACAATTTCCCTCCAATAAAAGCTTTCCTTTGTCTTACTGTCCAAACATGTTATTGACTCTGCAAGAAGGCTCTTAGAAAAACACGTAGTGTAACTAAAGAGGCAAGACTGAAGTCACACACTTCTTATAACAAAACCAAATGAGCTACAGACGCATCTGATCAGTAGACTCACTCTTACATGTTATTCAACACAAACGTGAAGGTGGCCGCTTTGCTATATTTTCGAGATTCTCTGGCAAGGTAAAATTTCTAAGAGAGAACATTAAGGAAAATAATACCGCCAGAAACTCGCTTATAAGGTGGTAAAAGCCTCACATTATATCGACATGTACCAATGTTCTACGAATGCTTCAAGAAAATATAACGAGATCCTCCAATATTGCATAAGAATTTCAAAAAACAAGAGCTGGTATAGAATTGTTCTAAAAATTGTACAAATACTTCAGAAAAAGCAAACGTGGTACGATGTTTGTTCTCCATCAAGCAACAGAAAATCAAAAGCATTGTTTTAAACGTAAAAGGATGAGTTTATGTGAAACCTAAACTTAATTTTTGTAAATAATTTGTAAATATAAAATCAAAACCAATATTATCATCTGAAAGTAATCGTTTTCAATACCAATATTATCGCCTTAAAGTAATAAAAGGTATATTTAAATGTAAAGTGTACCTAAAGTTCATTCAGTGGCCGTTTACTAGTTCGTTGTAACAAAATAAACAAAGAAAATTAACATGTGGGCCAGACATGCTCTTATAAAGGATTTTTAACGTATACGTTTTAGAATTAATAGTTAGTTTAGTTTAAAATAATTCTCTTGAAAGAATGTAATTAGAATTGGTTTATTTTGTATGTCTGTGTTATTCCTTCACAAAATAAGTAGTAGAATCAGAACTATTCCTCAGAGAAAAATTGCATGCTAAATCATATATTGTAATCACGATGACAGAATTTAGAATAGTACACATGAAATTCAGAACCTAGTCAACAACATGAGAAATTCAGGGATATACTTTCACGAAGTGAAATCATGAATTATCACAGAATGAAGAAAAAGAAATTTCCTATGACTTACAATGTAACGCAAGTCGTTTCTACTTGCTTAAGTCACTTTCTTAGTATGCATAAGCTCCTGCAACGCAGATCAACATGCTGAGGAGAGACTCATCGTTAATGGGATACGTAGTACTTGAAATGTTCTATGGACTCGTCGCTGTTCGGTACTTTCCGTAAAACGTTACAGAAAAGCCAACTCATTCATCTTCGGATTTCATGCTGCAAACCGTGAGATCTTTTCCTGGTAGCCATGATGAGAGAAATTAAACAATAACCTACATTTGAAGGACATCGCCGGACACAAAAATTGAATAAAATATTTGTAAATGATTTGCCACATTATTTCAGAAAAAGGGCATTTGTACTAAATTCTCTGAATACAATTGTTTCTTTTCAGTTAATTATAATTTCAAAGGGTACCCATTGTGATAGTTTCTCCCTTTTTTTGCTAACTGTGAGAGGTTTTGCAAACTGTTAGAGATTTTTCATCATGACATAAATTATATTAAATGATTTGGTTATTTTAATGCGGTCATATTCAAATGCATCGATCACATTTTCACATATTCGTGTCTCAAAAATTCTAAGATTTCGACAACAAAAATGTATTATCTTACGTTCAATTATTAATATGTATTAACGAAGTGTCAGACTATGACGACACTGACAAATCCAGGTTACATGATTGTTCACTGCTTTTCAACTGGAAAATCAAAAGCATAAAACCACTACCGATATATTATCACTGATACGTAACAAGGAAAATGAAAGGTATAACGTGAGCACAATATTAACCTGCATTGCAATTAAAAGAACACACTTTCAAAGAAAAGGAAATCCAGCATTCCTTAGGGACCTTTTACGGAATCTCGTTTCATTGAGCTGTGCTCCGTGCAATCGTTAACCGGTCGGATAAGCTCGTTTCCTCAACGAGAGGGCCGAGAAGACGAAGGGGTGAGCGATGAATTGGGAAGAAAGCGGAACAGGAAGAGTTAGTTACAGTGGCAGAGAATGTCGCTGGATAAGAAACTTCGTTATCCACTTTGTTCATGACGTCGGAGTCGTTCCTCTTTATAGAACAACCACAAAAGGATATCGGGCCTTGTATAAATTGCAGAGATTTCTCAGGAATAATAGTATTTCTTGTTCAGAAGGAAATAAGTAGTTTCATATAAAAGGCCATAGTATTTTAGTTAATTGTTTATTTCGATATATATTCTGACAAAATGTGTAGGATTTAATAGTTTTTAAAACATTTTCAGAAATCCATTTGGATTTCTGAAAATGTTTTAAAAACTATTAAATCCTACACGTTTTGTCAGAATATTATTATATATTAACGGAAATAAAACTGAAGTCTTGTTCTTCGTTTAATACTAAATGAACCTGAAATATGAAATTGATTTACGAGAGTTTTTCACAACATTTTGTGATAAACAAATTTAAAATGTAAATATTTATATTATTAAATAAACATAAAAATTTACTCCAAAGTTTATCGACTACTAATGAAACAAAATTGATAGGGAGGTGAGAGGGTTTCGTTTATTGCTGCGTATACCAAGTGATTTTATAATTTTGAGAATAGTAGTATATTGATTGAAATTTTCATTAAATTACAATTTCTTGGACGGTAAAATCTAAAATTAATTAATATTCAGCATGTCCTGGCCTATCGACGATGGTAATTACATGGAGCATACAGCCAAGTAACTGGCAAAAAGGTTGAACTGCGGAATGCCGGTTACTACAGTACACAAGTTTTCTTTTACACAGAAATACCTTACAAGCCGCCATCTTCGAAGAGAAATTAAAACGAACGTCCAACATAGTGCGGACCGGTTTTCTTACAACTCCTGCTTAGGAGCAGATAGGCCGTAGGAATGGGGGAGCACCTATTCGCCGAGAACCAGCCACGCACTTCACGTCCGTATACGAAAGCTCAGGGCACAAATCAGGTGAAATGTGTAATTGCTATGAATCCAGTTCTGGGTTACCGATTCGTTCCTTTACGCCATTTCACTAAACAAATGGTTCTCAGTACTAAACGTTCACCGTAAACGTATACATGCTCACTAGTAGTTTCCCTCCTCTGCAATTCGTAACACACACTGTTGCGGGAAAGGAGAAGTTTTTCATTCGTTTATGAGCATCACGTACAAAAGAGCAGGAACATGGGACTATCTGTGACTTGTTCCTCGACTTATTCTTGCACAATTATAATAAATTTTAAGAAAAATAAAATATTTGCTTTGATTAAATTGACAGTCTATTCGATGCTTTAAATGAATATCATGGCCATTAAGTTAAACAAGAACCCTTTATACTAATTCTGGTGTGTTGTGAATATATATTTAAATTATATATTGTGAAAATCTGTTTTTCTTAATCGAAATCGCAAATTAATTTAAAGTAAACAGAAATTTAATACAATGAGTTGATATTACTTGAAAAACACTTACCAAATTCATGTTCTTGGATAAAAGGGTTTGTTGTATTTGAAGCATGCATTTCTGCATGTATTTTTGTCCTCTGACCTTGTTCCACACTCCATTTAAATCATTCAATTATTGTACTTCGCTTGTACACGCTGGTTTATAATTGTATCAGTTTATGTAGTGAAGAGGATCAAGACAATTTTAATCGGTGAGAGCATACTAACATATTTTGTGAGGGAGAGGAAATGTTCGTACGTAGTTACATACATACAGAGGTATTTTCCTTTCCCAAATTAGCACTATTTTTTTTCCAACGTCCCAAAGGAGTAACAACCCTCGCAGTACCGACGAACTCTAACCTCAAAGGAAAATACACAAACTTGCACACTTCGTACTTTTCATTTGTGAAAACTGAAAACGAAACATGAAAGATGTCGAGAAACATTTTGCCCTGTATCTTGTCAAGGGCTATCCCTTAATATCGTCATTCGTATTTGTCGGGCAAGACGTGAGGAACTACAACCATAGAGTAAAGAATACAACCACAGAATAAAGAGAACCTCTCTTTAGAGTATGATACAACTCATGAGACTTGGCTCAGGAAAACGTCACGCCGCACTTGAGGAGCAGACTGTCCCGAGCAAGGAGGTCGTCTGGCGAGGAAACAATCGCACTGCAGGAGACTGCGAGAGGATAGGAGAGGGGCGGTGCACGTAGCCAAGCATTATCGCGACTCCGGCGCCAAATCAGCCCGGTGAGGGCGGGGCAACGAGAGAGTGGGCGGGGCGGGGCGGAGCTCGACAGGAAAGGGGCGAAAGCGAAAACGAAAAAACGTTAAAAAGGCGCGAGGGCCCGCCCGCCCGCGTCGAACGCTCTGTCTCTCTTTTTCCTCATCAAGGACCGGGCGGGGCGGGGGCGGCGATGGGGGGGCGGGCAAGGCGAGGGCGCCGCGGAGCGGTGGCCGCCGCGACGCTGCCCCCCCCCCCGCCGACGCGGCGCTGAGCGACGCCAACGCCTGCCCGTCTATAGCTCTCATTTCCGATACGGCGAGGATATTCAATTTCGATTCATCGTCAAACGCAACAATCAGTCCGCAGCGACGCCGGAGGGCGGGCGACGCAAAAAGTGTTTTCCTGAAATGAGAATGAGCGCGGACGCTGTTTCTCGGGGGGAGAGGCCGGGTCGGTGAGGGGGCCTGGTGTAGCGCGAGAGAAGGGTCATAGAGACCAACGAAGCCGTGGAGATACCCATAGTTATGAGTAACGATGACAATGGCAAGGTTGACATTGGACGAAGCTGGGAAGAAGGGGCAAGACATATAGGATTAAGCTGGTAAGGAACAAGAAAAAATCAAGAAAAGTTTGTGGTCAGAGAATAGTCGGTTTTATCAATGGATGGAGAACAAGGACAATAGGCGATCAGCAAAAATATCAGTTGTGAAGTCAGCATAGTGAGACGTAGGACTTCAGGGATGAAGACATTATAAAATACAATCTTGACGAGTGGTTGGTGGCGAAGCCTAAAGAGTGAGGGAGTAAAGTTCTGGAGCGTAGAGGAAGAGAAATAAACAAGAATAATAGATTGGAACACGGGAGGAAGATGTAGATGGACGAAGGCAGTGAGAGGAAGAGGATCTCGACAACGAAACGATGGGAGCACAGAGAGGAGTCGGCCGGACCGTTGCCTCCAACCCTCCGCCCCCAGCGACGCGAGCCGTCTCGTTGGCCGGCAGATTGTTCGCGCGGCGACAGAGAATTAGCGTGCGCGCGCGAGCTCGAAAAAAAGGCGTAACTCCATCTAAAAATTGATCAGAAAACGAAATGCTATCGGAAGCGCGCAGGAAAATGACAATCACGCCTCCAGGGTGCTGCCGTCCTCTCGGCCCGCAGCGGCAGCGATGAGAGTGGGCGACGTGGGAGGCGGGGAGGGGGGCGGCGAGGGGGTTGGAGACAGCGGTGGAAGTAGGGAGGGAGCGGAGTCCGGGGAGAGGGCGGCGGCGAGGGCGGAGGAGGCAAGGGCGGCGGAGGAGGCGGGGGCGCGAGGAGGCGAGGGCGGATGCGAGGGCGGAGGAGGCGAGGCGATGGCGAGGGCGGCGGCGGAGAGGCGGCGGCGAGGGTGGCGGCGAGGGCGGCGGCGAGGGCGGCGGCGAGGACGGCGGCGAGGAGGGTGGCGGCGAGGGCGGCGGCGAGGGCGGAGGCGATGGCGGCGGCGATGGCGGCGGCGATGGCGGCGGCGAGGGCGGAGGCGAGGGCGGAGGCAGGACGGAGGCGAGGGCGGAGGAGGCGAGGGCGGAAGAGGCGAGGGCGGAGGAGGCGAGGGCGAGGGCGGCGGCAAGGGCGGCGGCGAGGGCGGCGGCGAGGGTGGTGGCGAGGACGGCGGCGAGGGTGGCGGCGAGGGTGGTGGCGAGGACGGCGACGAGGGCGGCGGCGAGGGCGGCGGCGAGGGCGGCGGCGAGGGCGGAGGCGAGGACGGAGGCGAGGGTGGAGGAGGCGAGGGCGAGGGCGGCGGTGAAGGCTGCGGCGAGAGCGACGGCGACTGCGAGGCGGAGGTGACGGCGGCAGCGACGTCGACGGCGCGAGGGGGGGGGAGGCCGTGAGGGCAGTGCGTGGAATGAGGGCGGCGGCAAGCGAGAGTGAAGTGAACGAAAGGGGCGGGTGACTCATCTGCAGGACCTTCAACCCTTCCGCGCCGCTGATTGAGAGAGGGTGAGGACGCAAGCTCGAGGCGTGAGCTGTCTTCGCCCGCCTGGACCCTTTTTGCACACAGATAAGCTTTTCCTGCGCGTCGGAAATGGTCATGTGATGAAAAAGCGTTTTCGTTTGAGAACCAATTTCTCCTTCCGCTGCTGTCCGTGATCTGCGTTCCGGAAAAAAGATTGTAGTAGTTGTTGTTTATAGAAATGTCCTTTCACTCTCACTTATGAAGTAAGGGGTGGTGAATGATTTCACAGCAAATATCAGTGAAACGTTACGAACTCACCACAGAACTTATTAATAACACTATATATCTGTCTTTAATGATATATACCTCTCTGAAAGTTTTCGTCTGACTGAAAAAGTGTACAGTCATTGAAAAATTGTTGAAGAGGGTCGAGTGGTAATAGCATAGTGTTATCATGTTAACTAGGGCATCTAATAAGTAAAATGTCGAAAAAATAACTTTGAAATATTATATAAGATTAGTAGGCTAATATATAACTTTATTCACATTTTTGACCGAGTATTGGATGATTATTTGCTTATAATGCCTATTAATGATAGGTATTTATTTTTAGCTTCATTATAGAGCTTATTTCATTTTTCGCAAGACGAAATGAAAACTTTAAATAAATATCAGGTTTAGCAGATAACACTGGAAAAGGTAGTGTAATAATGACCATGTAACTTGCCGTCGAGTCTGATTATGAATAATTTGCCTGCAGAAGATTTTTTCGATAAATCTTAATATATGTACTTTATATAACTTTTTGAAATTAGTGGATATCTGTGACCAATTCAGACACATTTCAGAGATAGGGATCATCGATTTTTATGGAGTTTAAAATTAAAGCAATCATACAATCAATCAAGACCTACTCTCAATGAGATAGAATAACAGTTCCTGCATGGTTGACGATCGCTGGTTGAATTACTACATGAATTGACAAAATCGCTTTTCTGCTTCACTTCCTGATCAATAACTTCTCAGTCATTTAGAGTAAATGCGGAAGAAGAATAAAAGATGTTTTACGAATTCATTGAGTATTTCGTGAAAATCAATTTCCCAGTACTTGTAGCGAGTCGGATGAGTACGCGAATTGAAAGGATAAGAGGCAGGCGGTGCCCCTTCGTCATTGCTTTGCTGGACTACGCCGATTCACTGCGCAAATTTTCGCGTACAGATAAAGAGCAAGCACTTGTTATCGGTACAATGTCGTGACGCGGTGATAAAGGTTTCCTGGTAGACTGCCTCACGCGCGGTGTTTGAGCAGGAGGCAGGAGCCCAATGACTGCTCAAACAGCGCGGTGCCGCAATGAGAAGGCAGATAAGCACAGACAGATGGGGAAGCTAATGGCGTAGGTGAGGAGGGGTGAGTAGAGCGGGCAGAGGTGAGCAGGTGCACTAGCTAGGGTTAATTGATTAGTGATTCCGGTGTGTCGCTTGCTAAGGTCATTAGTTCTGTAAGTGTAGTACATGTTTTCATCGCGGGAGGTAGCGACGATAGTCAACAGCTGAATGCCGGGATCCGACGCTGTCCAAAACGTCAGCTTGCGTGTTTTCCCCGACCAGTTATCTCCCACCGGAAAGGTACCATCCCAGCCGGGAGAAGCTCTAAGCTCATGAGTGGTTTCCCGGCGTATGTTTTGGTGTAATCCCTGTACGTGTGTGTGTGTGTGTGTGTGTATGTGTGTGTGTGTAAGAGGTGAGGATAGGGTAATGAGGGGGAGGGAAAAACATGTGTGATCCGCGGTCCGTTTTTTAGGGTATTGCTGCGGCATTCGCTTGATCAGAAAAATCACGGAAAACTACCAATCGGAGCAGTCAGCCGCAGCTATATTCGACCTAGCGATATAGCTGCGACTATATTCGATGTAGCTAGCGTCAAAAATCCGGTCACCGCCGGGACTCGAACCCTAGGACCACCCGGTCAGAGGCATTGTAGTTACATCGATTGATACCGAGTGCCTCGTAAGCCGGTGCTGTAAAGGAGAATGAATGGGTTGGAAGATGAGGTGGACGAGTATTAAGGCAGATTCACGTTTGAGCGATATGTTAGCAGAGATTTGAATAGGTGAATCGGGACGAGCCAAGACTAAAGTAAAGACATGGTTTTTGCTTGCTTCAGCTGACTCGGATAGATACTTTGATAAAAAAAAACTTGTTCATTAGAATAGAATTCTATAAAAATATTAACAATAATTTAATATCTACTGACCATCTTCGTCTTATTCATTTAGTGTCCCCACAAGACACATTCACTATAAGGTTTTTTTCTTTCGGTTTTCCAAACCTCTTCTCACATTTAATAATGCATTATGTGCATCTTCTCAGAACACCTGCTATCATCAATTACCATCCATCCAACTACTTCCTCTGTATCCTTACCTATCTTCGTAATTACAGAAATTCCTCGCCCTCATAACTATAATGTTTACTATAATTTTATTTATTTTTTTCTGAGTATAGGTATTGATTCAAATTCCTTTTTCTAATAATTGTTTATATTATTTGTATGCGTAATATTTTACCAATTTATTGTTTTTTCTACTTATTATTACTCGTGGTTTTGTTGTAAATTCGTTATTAATGAATGAATGAATGAATGAATGCCTTATTTTACGTGGCGAGACTCAGGCCATGAGGCCTGCTCATCCGCTTGACCACGCTAATTTCGTTACGCTCCTTTCACCTACTAGGGGAGAAAGAAGGTATTGCTTGAGCGACGAAACAGGCGATTTGAATTAAGCTCAGAGCTTCCTTTAGGCTTAAGCTTCCTTTAGGCTTGGTGATCTTTTACATGCAGTAAACCTACTAACATGGGACAGCCGGCTTTACTTCCCCTCTACCACGGAGAATGTATACAGGGCGGAGGGTTGTCTGCTTGGTTACCCCACGACAGTCTCTGGGTCGCTGACTGGGCGGACGGTTGGGTGGGTGGGTCGCTACGTAGATGAGTGGCGTGTGGAGGCAGGGGAAGGTGTGGGGAGGGAAAGGTGGGGGGAGGGGGATGTGGGTGGAGGGGAAGGTGGGGGAGGAGAAAGTGGAGGGAGGGGAAGGTGGGGAGGGAAAGGTGGAGGAGGGGAATGTGGGGGAGGGGAAGGTGGTGGAAAGGGGAAGGTGAGGAGGGGAAGGTGGTGGGAGGAAGGTTGGAGAGGGGAAGGTGGGGGAGGGGAAGGTGGGGGAGGAAGGAAAGTGGAGGGAGGGGAAGGTGGGGGAGGGGAAGGTGGGGGAGGGGAAGGTGGGGGAGGGGAAGGTGGGGGAGGGGAAGGTGGGGGAGGGGAAAGAGGAGGGAGGGGAAGGTGGGGGGAGGGGAAGGTGGGGTGGAGGGGAAGGGAGTAGGGAGGTGAAGGGAGTAGGGAGGGGAAGGGAGTAGGGAGGGGACGGGGTACAGGAGGGCGATAGCGGGGGCAGCGTAAACATTAGCAAGACTTATTAACCCGCCTGGCGCGGGAGCCGCGCCATTCCGGCGAACGTCTTTACGTAAGACAAGAATACAGAGCTAACATTGACAAAGCGCGCGCGTCGCCTGGTCGTGACGTGTGCGCAATTCGCGCTTCTTTTGTTCAGACGCAGCGGGAATTTGTTTTCCGGATCACGCATGTGCTTTGCGCGAAATACTGAATGCGAATAGAATTTCGACACAATCGACATGAACAATCGTCTCTAATGGACTATACTGTCTCCTTCCTCTCCCACAGCATTTTTTTCGAGAAGGCTTCTGTTTGAGTGGATGCTAAAAGTGGTTTCTTCCACGTATCTAAATTCCTTGGAAATGGTTATTTGAAAAATGAATATAGCTTCATTATGGTACCGAACTTCCAACGATGAAATACCCAGAAAACCCAAACCGTAAGAAATAGAATATTCTAGAAAGTTTCATTTTGTAGATAACAAATATAGCTCCTTCTTAAGAACCGTTTTAAGGAATTTGCAATAGGTGCATTCGCAGAGTTTCTGACTCATTGCTTGATTTATTGATATTTCCTGGCTCGTCAATAATTCCGTTAGGTTAGCCAATAGTTCCGTTAGGTTAGTTTTATTTTGGGAAGAGTTCCTTCCCTTTTGGATGGCTAATGTCCGACGCTGGTCTTCACGTCTGCTTGCAGGAATTTTCTGACATATCTCCAACTTTTGAGCCCCGACCCAGACGAAACAAGTTCAAAGCTCCCGACTGGTCTCCCGGCACGTGTGATAGTGAAGTGCATATAGTGTGTCTCTAAGTTAGGGATGATGGTAGGGCAAGGAAGAAGAAGGAAATATCGCGCGCAGTCCGTGGTCCGTTTGTTAGGGTAATGCTGTGGCATTCGCCTGGCATTAATAGGAGAATCCACGAACACTACCAATCGGTGCAGCCGCCCGCGTCTGAATTCGACCTATCTAGCTCGAGTCGAAAATCCACAACCGTCGTAACTCCAACCCTAAATTCACTACAGACGGCGACAAAGATAGCTGTATGGAAAATTTGTCTGTGCATAGTTTAATTGCACACGATGGAAACACGTGTGCTGCAGGGTAACATAGGTTGCGGTAGATTTGTTTTTGTTATTTAACAATTTGCCACGTTTTAATTTTTTCGTGAAAAATCTGTTTGGTCCATCACGAGAGATAATTTCTTATATATCACATTCAGGGGATTTTGTACTGATGGTCTCTCATAAATCGTTTAAGACCCTCATGTTTTCTTGTTAATATGCATTTTTTTTCAAAATTTAAGTAGTATATGACTTAGTGTAGGGATCACAAAATTTTGAAAATGTGCACACAATTCACTTTTCCCCATAGCACGTCATACGCAGTTTTAACTGTTTTTTGACGTGATTTTTGTTTTCAAAATGTAAGTAGTATATGACTTAGTGAAGGGATCACAGAATTTTGAAAATGTGCATACAATTCACTTTTCCCCATAGCACGTCATACGCAGTTTTAACTGTTTTTTTACGTAAAATAAATAAATAAATAAATGTAGAGAAGACGTTTTTAAATTTTTTAAAATATTTTTTTACCTGAGAGAGTTTTCTAAAGCTACAGAAAATCCTGGATGCCAATACAACAGCAAGAAAGGAATTCTCAAATCGAGGATTGTCGAGATTGTGAGGGAAACAGGATGCGCCACCCGCTAAGCCAACAAGCGCCACAAAGCGCCTCATGGCCGGCAGGCAGCGCGAGGTGTCCGCAAACACACGAACCCTCCACAGAGGACGGCTGGCGTCGCGGCAGCCGGCTAATAAAGCCACAAAATACCACAATCTAACAATCTCATGCGCCTGTCATTCCGGTCGAGACAAACGCAAAGAAAAGAAGCGGCCAGCGCCGTGATGTCATTCGGCCCTGAAGCCTGCCTTGTTTGCGCAGTCGTATAAGCGACTGTAAAATGAACCGCCGGGGACAAGGCACGCATGCGCGAGCTGACGAGCTCCCCGCGCAATTTATTAGCAATTAATTGCAAAAAAAGAAGTCGCGACCGGAGCTGCCTCTACCCTCGATGAGGCTGTGACGATGGCACATTAAGGCGGAGACGCGGGCGAGGAGAGAGGGAGAGAAAAGTGGCGGAATAGGTGATGAGAGAGAAGAAACTATAGTTACGGTATGTGAGGATTGATTTCAAATCCAAGAAAGCAGAAATGAAAGAAAGAACGCGAGAAAGAACTATACGTACGAGAAAAGGAAATGTGAAAATTCATTATCTTTCATTAATTAATGAATTGCTTTACAATTTTGTCGATTTCTTTCAATATCGGTCTTCGCATTTGTTCTTTAGAACTTCCAACTGGATGTTTGACCATTATCGTACCTAGTCGATGGGAAGTTACCCAAGCATCCGTTTACAAATAAAGGAAGAGTAACGAATTCCAAAAATTGTTGAAAAAGTTCATGTTTCATGAATATCTGTTATTATGATGTAAATTAAAAGAAGAAATTTGAAAAAAATGTTTATTTAAAAAAGTTAATAATACGTCATTTACTGATTTTTTTGAACCTTATGATTCAATGCCAAAAATGTGTTCCTATTACGAATGAATCGTGCAAGTGCAAAATTGTTTATTAGTAGCAGAAAATGAGAAACAGGTGGAATGCAGTAATGGAGAAGAGCGAGAAGAGATCAATTACCACTAGGAATGAAAAATAAAATTTTGAAACGAAACATAATCTCAAGAAAATAGTTAATAAATTCCACTCAGCTAAATCCGTAGCTCGTATCGAAAACCAGCGGGGTTCGAAGACTAGAACCTCCCGATCAGAGAATCTGCAGGGAAAACGTTTGTCACTAAACCAACTCATCCGCAACTGGGATGAAAACATACCTGGAGCAAGCAGGGATAGGCGATGGAGGGAAGAGGCGGGGACTGAGAGAGCCGGAGAGATTTATTGATTTATCAGAGATTTCGTACACGTCAATGACAGAAGTCATTAGACCCGTAAGTGTAGTGCATGTTTTATTGCGGGATGTGACGATCATCCCCTGCTGGATGTCGAGATCCAGTGTCGACCTACGTTGGCTTGGGAGGATTTTCCACAAGGAGGTATCTCTCACCAGCGTGCCACCACCCCAGCCGGGACAAGCTCTAAGCTCCCGACATGTGTGGTAGTGAAGTGCATGTTATCATAAGTGTGTTTAAGTAAGGGGCGAGGATAGGTCAAAGAAGATGGAGGAATGATCGCGCGCGATCCGTGGCCCGTTTGTTAGTGCACTGCCTGTTAGTGGCCCGTTTGTTAGTGCACATTCGCCTGGTGTTGGTCGAAGAAACCACGGAAAACTACCGATCACAGCAGCCGGCCGCTACAATTCCTCTCCATCCAGCGGGTAAACTCGAACTAGCTGGTGTCGAAAATGCAACTGTTGGGAATCGAACCCTAGGATTGATTGATTGATTTTTTCGTGTTTCCGGGCGCGTCAACTACTTCTGTCATTAGTCCCATTAGTGTAGTGCATGTTATTTTTTCTTGGGAGATGGCGGTGATCTTCCCCCGCTGGATGGCGAAATCCGGCGCCGACCTACCGTCGGCTAGTGGGGTTTCCCCCTAACCAGGACTCTCCCACCAACGGGGCACCGCCCCAGTCGGGACAAGCTCTAAGCTCCCGACCGGTCTCCCGGAATATGTGGTAGTGTAGTGCATGTTAGTGTAAGTGTGTGTGTAAGGGGAGAGGATAGGACAAGGAAGAGGAAGGACAGATCGCGCGCGGTCCGTGGCCCGTTTGGTAGGGTACTGCTCCGGCATTCACCTGGTGTTGATCTGAGAAACCACGGAAAACTACCGATCAGAGCAGCCGGCCGCTAGAATTCTCCTCCAGACAGCGACTGAATTCGACCTAGCTGGGAAGCTAGTGTCGAAAATCCTGCCGCCGTGGGGAGTGGGAACCTAGGACCTCCCGGTTAGAGGCGCTGCAGTGACATCAGTTGATGCACTGAGCTACCGCTACAGGTCGAACCCTAGGACCTACCGTTCAAAAGGCACTACGGTGACATCAATTCAGCCTCCTAAACCGGCGGCAGCAGGAGAGACTGGGCTTGAACAGCCTCCCGCTGGCGAACACCCAGGCGGAGGCAGAGACTACCACATAAAACCCGGGATACGCGAGAGAAACTATTTCGCTCCTGCAAGCGCCTGGTGCAGTATAACCAGCCCTGACAAACGCTTCTACCCATCAAATTATCCTACAAAGTTTTCTCTCAGGTTCTAAGAAGCACTTCGCTAAGTTGCATACATTTCATGATTTTCATACGCATGCAGTAGAATGTATCGTCGTGTTTGCAGCATTGATGCAAATGACACGCAAGTTACGCCATGCTATTAAACGGAGCCAATGTCTTTTAACGTAAAATCTGCGCAATAAAACTAAACAGAAAAAGCTGGAGGTACTTGAGCCTCGTTATCCAAATTCTTCCTCCAGTAATTTATGATGGAGCTATGTTCAGAGAACCACTTTCGTTTCAAGGTTCTTCAACTTTACATCTGAAATGAAGATAATAAAATATGTCGAAAAAGAAGAAAACTTTGTGTGTGGAAGAAGTAATTATCTAATCACCGTCAATTGCAGACAGATCCAAGTGAAGTTGTCAATGTACATGGAAGTGAAAGTAGGAACTCAGTTAAGAACTAATTTTCGGTGTGAATAAAAGAACACTGAAGACAAACCAAGTCAATGGGAGTTCTAACAAAAGCTAACGCGAAGAGAAAGCTATCGAGTAATTGAAGGAGCGTAACAAAAAGATTTATGAATAGAGATATTATGTTCAGGTGTCAGGGTGTTCCTGGTGAGACATACAATGAGACGACTACGGCATGTCGGAATTGATTGAATGAAAACTTCGGTAGACAAAGAAATTTGCATGTTATAAAGATCATGGTATCCTTTCTCCAATGAAACCAAACTTTGAAGTAAGAGTCGATATATCTCGGATTTTGTACTGCATTCTAATGTTTTTTGATGCCAAAAAAGGATGTGTAGCACACAGTCGGTTGATATTCTATCATCAATCTAATTAATTGACAGAAATACTTAATCAAAAGCTGGAAAAGAATCTGAGAAACAAACTTCATGGTCAATGCGTTACAAGTACTCTTGGCTGTCGAGTGACGCCGTGTCAAAGGTTGTGATGACGTATCGGCCATCTTGTCGCGACCTTCCTCAGGATTGGCCAGAGGAAGATCACGAGATGGTGGAAATGTGGACAGAATAGCCTTGCGTTGTGAGGCGAAGGGATTTAATGCACGTGCTTAATATCCGTGCGTGAGAATTTGTTTCCTCGCGCATCGATGACCTGCCAAACACTAGTGCATGAAAATTGGCCTAATAGTCTGGGGCAAACTCACATTTATAACTTCGTTACACGCAATTTCACACTTCATATTAGTTGGCAAAAACTGAACATTAGAGGGCGTGTTTTTAATGAAATGTCATATTTTTTCTTTTCACTTTGGAAAAATGAATTTTTTTTTATATAAATTCATTTTATGTTATGGCCATAGGAAATGACCCATTTCAATAGTCATTTTTTGGTACTTTTTGATCGATCTTTTTTACCTTTTCCCGTCATTTTTAATGAATTTCCCCAATTTTTTTCAATTTTAGCATCATTTTAATGGTACTAGCTTCAAATAATATTTACGAGACCAAACGAATGTTCTCCACAGAATTCCTGAGTCCCTATATCTGGTAGCCTAATCAATTTTTTTCTCTCAGAAGTTGTAATGTCAGCCATTGTGTGTATGTAATCTATGGTTCCTGTGACATCTGTCAGCACCATTGGCGGTTCAGCTGATTTCGGGATAATTAAATATAGATATCTTCTGGTAAAGAACAGTCCAAATCAAAAGTTTGAAAGTTGATTGAACCAATAGAATAAGCCTCAAATACATCAGTAACGTATCCAACATCTTGAGTTGTTCATACGAATTGGATTTGATTACATTTTTACGTCATTTTTCTTTGCTTTAGGGCATTGTTAAAACATTTTAAGAGCATTTTATTAACCATTTTCGGCGATGTTTTAGGTCATCAAAATCCGCACCCTACTGATCATCTTAAAACCATCTAGATGCACCAGAAGTTTGTATAATTTATTTTGAATAGTCCTGTGCAATTATACTCATTATCTGTTAATAATATTCGCTTTTCTCGTTAGGAAGATCACATTCGAATGTTGGAAAATCTTCACAGCGTGCACTTCGTATTCCTTATGTCGGTTCTTCGTGAACTCTCAAATAACGGCCGGCTTTACTCCCCAAAGCCGGCTGACCGTGTCGCTTTCTCCGGGGGAACCACTACAAATCGAGTCTCCGGAGATGGCAACTCCTAGGTGTCAACCTCACTGTAAAAATATGATTCACCGGCGGTCGCGATGGCATTTAAGACGCGATGGTGAGAGTGAGGGCGTGCTAGTGGAGCGGGGACGGACACGTCTTTGGAGAAGAGGAAGCCGCAGTAAGAACATCAAGACGGAGACCTCAATAAAATTGACAATGTTGTAGCTAGTGGAAATATTGTAAATAATATAATAATAAAGAGCATAGAATGATGAAGACACTACAACAGATCCAATTGAAGGCAGGTATTTCGCAATGTTGTAGCAAGTGGAAATATAGTAAATAATCTAACGATAAAGAGCATAGAATGATGAACACACTACAACAGGTCCAATTGAAGGCAGGCATTTGGCAATGTTGTATCTAGTGGAAATATAGTAAATCTAATGATAAAGGCTGTAGAATGATGAAGACACTATAACAGGTTCAATTGAAGGCAGGCATTTGGCAATGTTGTAGTTAGTGGAAATATAGTAAATAATATAATAATAAAGAGCATAGAAAGATGAAGACACAGATCCAATTGAAGGCAGACATTTTGCAATGTTGTAGCTAGTGGAAATATAGTAAACAATCTAATGATGAAGAGCATAGAATGATGAAGACAATACAACAGGTTCAATTGAAGGCAGGCATTTGGTAATGTTGTAACTAGTGGAAATATAGTAAATACTCTAATGATGAAGAGCATAGAATGATGAAAACACTACAATAGGTCCGCAGGCATTTCGCAATGTTGTAGCTAGTGAAAATATAGTAAACAATCTAATGATGAAGAGCATAGAATGATGAAGACACTACAACAGGTCCAATTGAAGGCAGGCATTTGGCAATGTTGTAGTTAGTGGAAATATAGTAAATAATATAATGATAAAGACCGTTGAGTGATGACACTACAACAGGTCCAATTGATGGCAGACAAAAAGAAGAGAATGGCGCAACGGTTGTGAACGATGAGAAACATAGGAAAGTAATGCAGGTGACACGATGACCACACGCTGTTTGAATGTTGAAGAACTGACGATAATGTGAACTGAAATCATAATTGAAACATTCGTAGCAACAAAATGAAGGTGCCAAGACCATTGAGATAATCTCTAATCAAACATAATGAAATGCCCATTTAGTTTCTTAAGAAGGATATGTGAAATAAATGCACATGTTTACGAATTATGAAAAATAAGACACACCGAAAGTGTTTGATTAGTAGCTAAAATATTCTTAAAAGTGATTTATGTCTATTTCAATGTCGTTTTGCCTAGACATGTCTTACACAAATACAGTATCGGAATTCACATGATTCATATTTAAAGGGGGTAGCGGTGTAAGATAGTGAAAACATTCTAGGACGATAAATGATTTCCTGGGATGATAAACGTGTTCAAAACAATAAGAAATCAAGTTTTTACGGTTTTTACTTTTTCTTCACAACTATCTTCAACTTAGTAAGATGCGTTTGATATGCATTGTGTTGCATTGTAGTAACATTGTGTTGCATTATAGTATATCCATATATTTTATCTAGTTAACGACACAAGGCATCGTGTAACTTCGGATTTTGGGTTCTGAAAAAGATCTCACTCACCAATTTTTATTCCGGTAAATTTAAAGACATCTCATGTTCTCCATACTCACCTGAAACAAGGCAAAAACAAACATTATTATGACTAATTAACCATTGGTACTACAACAAATCACAGACTTTTTTGCATTATTTTTAACGTTTTCATAAAATGTTATATTTTTATGGCAACTTATGTCCTTCAAATATTTGAGATCTCTCATGCAAAACTCTTTGACAAAGCCCTCCCATGCAGCTAGATTGGCAGCACCTTATGTCCATTTTCCAACATCATCTAAGACATCAAGAAAATTGAACTTATTGCTTAATAATTGCAGAACAATAGATTTATTCCCGATAAATCTTTATATCTGAATAAATTTCAACAAAATTTGTTGTAATGCTAACAATGATCCTAGGCCTATCTTTATATTTAAAACATTAAACGTTTACGTTTAGAAAGCAAAATTTGAGCATTCTACTAAACAAAATGTCGTAATTTTTGCTTCAAATAAAAGTTAATTAACCCCAGATGTGTTACTGCTTGCTATTGTATACCGATTACATGGGATAAACACTAAAGTTTCAAAGCTAGCGCCATCCGCGTCATGGTTTTATAAAAACCAAAAACATATAACTACCTATTTGTAATGACAATGAGGCGCGTTCTTTTGGTTCAAAGTTCTCACATATTCAGCTGCATTTCTTTGCGCCAATGTTTACATATCTCATTTGAAATATCACAGAACTAGCACAGTATATCTTTCTTCTTAAACTACACTGCTTTGGTGATGTGAGATATCTTCCTATGAACATAACAGAGACGCGTGACAGAAATTGGGAAGTGTTTTTCAAGGCAGTGAGCAAATATTTTGAGACAAGACCTTCCAATTAGAACTATTCAACATGCAGTAGCAAACTGAAAATGAAGGTGAATGACAGATGTGAGTTTCATGTTTTCCGAGAACAAAGATAAAATAGACAATTTAAATGATTCCCTTCAACAAAGGAGTACTTTTTACTTTAAAAAATTGTGCAAAATTGACTATGACTATAATTTACTCAAATTTTCCAATATTAAAGACATTATTATTCCCACAGAAAGGTAGACATGGTTTTTAAAAAAATATTAATATTTTTTCAATTCTAGAAAGAAAAAGAAAGAAAATAATGGTGATGTTTTCAAAATGAAATAAATGAGTTTTTAATTAGATTTATTTAAATAATATTTTTATAAAAAGTACTGTTTGAATGATTAATTAAATAATTAAAAACGTACAAATAGTGTATACTCGTACGAAAATTTGCAGAGATGTGAAACTAATTTATTCCAATTTTGGTTTCGGAAATTATTAATTTAACACGAAGTCATAATACAGTCCTATTCGTGTGCCAAATGTTTATAAGTATATCAGATATTTTATAGTTATTAATGATATTTGTTTGATATTAACATCTTAATGAAACGAGTGTCGTTTAGCACCACTTGGCTAATACTTCGTGTTGCAAAAGTGATACGAGTGTCATTATGATCAAAGTCTCGATATATAAAACGTACAACATTCAAACTTATCTACGACGATTATAAGTATATTTTATTTAACATTAACCTAGACATCTGCATTGAATCGAAGACATGTTGCGTAAGCGGGATTGTTTGTTGGGATTGTTTCGTACAATGCGATTGCGATTGTTTCATTTGTTTTCATTGTTACTGACGTTTCATGTCGGGTGAAAGTCAATGGTATTTGCTAGTTTTTAATTTTAAAACGTCTGAATACGACTCGGATAATATTTCGTCAGATGTAAAGAAGTCAGCAGGAAACATCGTTTTTACCGGTAAAATCCAAAGACGCCTACGAACGTACTGTATGTATGCAAAATTTGTAGGTTAGTACACTGAGAAGAAAATAATGCTTATCTGTGAAAAAGTTTTTCTGACGTATTTTGAAGACTTGGCCAAAATGAACCAGAAATCCTCAAGGGATTTCTATTCCATGATACGTTAAATGTTGAAATTGAAAGAAAATATTCGTATTTTTATAAAACTTTCGATTTGACTTCTGCTGGTGTTAATGTAAAATATTGTTCAGGTATTTCAGGTAATATTTATAAATCATTTGCGATAAAGAGAAATGTTATACAAATGTCACGTTTAATATTTATAATAATAAGTAATTTGTTTCAAAAGAATTTATTAAAAAAATATATCAACTAGTGCTATTACGAATTCTTCTCGCATATGACCACTACAGTTGCATTAAAAATCTTCTTATACTATCCGCTTGAGTGTGCCAATTGAACATTATCGCATTGTCTTAGTTAAAATATTTTACAAGTATTTATACAAAAATTATAGAAAAATTAATCTTGTGTACCTCATCCCTATAAATGCAGGTGTCTCAAAATAAATATTACAAATGACTACAGAAAATAGAAGAGTAAAAAACTATCGTATTTTGCCAATAGAAATGAAGAGGGAAATTTCCTACAACGGGGTTATATATTTGTCCTTTCTTCCTGACTACTTATTCGCACATTTTCGGCAGGTCACGTTTTATCCCAGTTAAGGATATTTCATGTACCTGCCGGACATCTGTGCGTATGGGGTTGCCTAACAGTAAGGGGAAATGCAATATCTATCAATAGATAAAACTTTGTTATCTGCCACCATGTGTTTATGAGCAACAATCATTATCGATACTTCTATATGCTTGGATGCTTGTAACTTTTGATCTGATACAAAGTGTAAGACAATTAAGAATAGATGACGATTCTGTTAGATAAGAAACCAATGTGACCTCGTAAGTGTGCTTTTCTAGTGGGGGAATTACCCCTCCCCCTGCTGTTTTCAAACAGATTCACGACGAAAAAAATAAAAATTCGCATCATATAGGGCAATAACTGAATAATTTCATCGCAACGCATAAGATTCATACAATTGCTAAACATGAAATAATAATTATTTCTGTAAGTGTTATTTTTTCGCGCAAAATCCTGTATGCTGGAACGCGGTGGGAGCAGGGCCTCACTTAAGATACGATCATTCCCTACCTTCTGTTCGCGCACCCCCCCCCCACCCAGCGCCAAAGGGACGCCCGTAAAACATCGGACAAGCGAAGCGCGCATTCTTTTAATGTCACTTCCCGCGACGTTGTTAAAAATGCATAAGCCCGGTGGCGCGCTTGTTAAAAGTCGCATCCACAAAAGATCCTGGGGCCGCGGGCGCGGGCGAGGGCGAGGGCGAGGGGAGGCGAATCGATCGCATCGGCGGGCGGTGACGTATGGGCGCGGGCGGGGGTCATAAAGCTACCGCGACAGGGCACCGCACGCGCGCGCCCGCCCGCGCATCGCCCATCGCCCGTCGCCCACGCGCCGCGTGTGGTCTTTGTCTTCTTTACTTCGGTTTTAGGAGCGCATAAATTCCCCCGGTCTTGGCTCCCTCCCCTGCCCGTTGCGGAGGGGGAGGGTCCTTTTATGTGGTGGAGGTTAAGAACGTTCCCCGTATGTCAAACTTGTTTCTTGCTGGGGTGGATTCGATCTATCGTTAGACAATAAATCAGCCTAGATTCGCATCTTGCGTGAGCACTGCATCTACGTTCAGGAGTTAACTTTTATTATTGATTGATTGATTGATTTTTTCGTGTTTCCGAGCGCGTCAACGGCTTTGGTCATTAGTCCCGTAAGTGTAGTGCATGCTTTTTCTCGGGAGATGGGGGTGATCTTCCCCCGCTGGATGGCGAGATCCGGCGCCGACCTACCGTCGGCTACTGGGGTTTCCCCCTAACCACGACTCTCCCACCAGCGGGGCACCGCCCTAGCCGAGACATGTTTTAAGCTCTCGACTGGTCTCCCGGAATATGTGGTAGTGTAGTGCATGTTAGTGTGTGTGTAAGGGGAGAGGATAGGACAAGGACGAGGAAGGAAAGATCGCGCGCGGTCCGTGGGCTGTTTGTTAGGGTACTGCTCCGGCATTCGCCTGGTGTTGATCGGAGAAACCACGGAAAACTACCGATCAGAGCAGCCGGCCGCTAGGATTCTCTTCCAGACAGCGACTGAATGCGACCTAGCGTTTATGGATTTCACCGATTATTTAATGTGAAAAGTATTTCTTCTGATCTGGTTAAATAAAATTTTAAAAAGCTAATGTGGTTGCAATATTTGTCCCCACGTGAAGTCGAAGGACTCATGCTGCCTGCCTGGATGAGCAGTCCTGAGGAAGTCCACGGTAGAAAGGCCGATTAATTGTGCACCAGACTTCGTCACGGTGTTGCCCAAACATCCAAGAGCAACAAAATTTAGGTCTATCATATGCAATTAGAATAAACAGCACATGAGGCCCATATTATTACAGAATTAAGTAGAGGTAGCCTGTATATGTTGTTCGTTAGAAGCCATAATACGTAATGAATGTAATTCAAAAGTTAGAATAAGGTTGGTTACAGCGAGTAACGATATTGCATTCTTAACAGAAATATCATTTATCGAAAAAACGTATGTTAAGTTCTGCCTATAATATACTATTACTCATGACCCACCGTTTGTTCCATGGCATTTGATATTGAAATCGTTATCATGACATTTGCATGAACTGCCTAATCTAGCTTGTTCCGGAAAAGTTATTTTCTTCTTTGGTCTTCCTACTTCTCTTTTGCTGTATTGATATACAATAGTATGTCTGCTTAGATAATTGCTCAGTGTGTATTCTTTAGAAGATGATTTACACATTGTATACAATAGACTTTTACTTTGTCTTGAACGCTGTTTACCCCCAATTCTTATCTTAGAAGTTCGTTATAATCCATTCACAGATAATGCAAATATTAATTATTTTTAATTAATTACAAACAAATCAAGATATTGTAGAATTCTCATTTATTTACTCCCGATATCATAATTTTAAATGGCGATGCACCGAGGTCAATTGTTTACTAATCTAACATTTTTGTGAGCAGTGGAATTATGGATTGCAGATCCTTTGTGTTCTTGAAAACCTACGCCCAGTTAGGGTTAAATATTATTATTATTATTATTATTATTATTATTATTATTATTATTATTATTATTATTATTATTATTATTTTACTAGCCAGATTTACACCTCGTTATGGAGCTCCTGCTCGTGCAGAGATTGCGAGGTGATTCGGTTTCTTTAAATACATCACTTTCATTATTCTACGTTACATATTTATTTCAAACTTCTTTGCCTGAAGTTTCTTGAACACATTTTTCATATTATAATAAACTTTCCGTCTAATATATAATATAGCTTATTGGTAAATAATGTAGGTTAGTGCAAATTCTTAAAATGTGTCATAATATCTCCCTGTAGCTACATGATATTCCCCATCTCCTCAATATTTATGTTAGCAATTCTCAAATCATGGTCACAGAGCTGTACACTACGAGTAGATGGGCTAGCCTCGAGTCCAACGTGAACCAAACAACGTTGTGCCCGCAAATTAGGATTTATTATGGTGTCCAAAAAGTCAGTCACGCACATGAGTGACGTTTGACTTCTTCTCTGAAAGCTCTAGATTTCTCCGGTGCATCTGTGCGGTGTTTACTTGCTTTCAAATGGGGTATTCTGAAGTAATGCATCAAGTCAGATTCCAGTGAAATCGTTCAACTTCCTCCCCTGCATTGAAATCAGTTAACTGCTGAGAATATATCAGCATGCCTCTAGTAATGCAGGGGGGACACACCATACCAGTATTTATAAGGAATACAGGACGATTCGTATGTATCACATGCGTACAGGTGCCATCTGAATTTGAATCAAAACAAAGAGAACATAATAGAATTCAATTGCCCATCTTGATACCATACGTCCGGTGAATTTCTCTGATACCTCATACTGAAGAACGTTTGATGCTAGTCTTAAAACAATGGAAGACGTGGAAATTAACATTTCACCCATCTAAGGGACTGAACTGGCAATGCCAGAGCCTAATCTGTTATACGACGCAAACATACACGACATAAACGAATGGTAAAAGTGGGGGTGCATTTTAAACGATCTTTACTGTCTATTATATAACAACTCTGCATTACATCATTAATACATTCCTTTCAATTATCCACTCTGGTATGCTGAACATTCCTTCACTCTCATTCTCTCTTTCTCTTTCTTTCTTTCTTTCTTTCTTTCTTTCTCTCTCTCTCTCTCTCTCTCTCTCTCTCTCTCTCTCTCTCTTTCTCTCTCTCTCTCTCTCATACACACACACATACCCGCGCGCACGCCCAGACACACACGTACAATACGTCGATAAGATATTTCTACGGGAATGAAAACTTTCAAGTTACTGGTATATTCATTTTTTAAAGCAGAGAAAAAATGACATAGGAAATACGTACAGCTAACTGACATTCATATGATCAAGGTGTGATTGAACTCGATAATAGAGATTCTCGTTTATAACTCAGCTTCATATTTCAACGAGCCTTTTCTAATTCATCGAATTCACACAATCATTGATTTTCAGTTTGAAAATTCTGAAGCAGATCAAAGAAGTACATATCCAATAGATGAGGCACGAAACTGACTATACGAGTAGTTCAGGGATTTGACAACATTTAACCACATTCAAACCACCAATTCTCAAATGATATTTAAATAATTTATTGTAAGATTAGAATGTGAACAGTTTTCATGCATACTGTCACCATTAATAAGTTTACAATCAATATTACTGAGTTTATAAAAATTTAATTAAATTTTAAGTTCATTCTTTACAACATTAACGATATTTAGTGAGACGACAGTTCTCGTTTGGCTGTTCCTTTTCAGATAATAGAACTTTATATCCAACGTTAAAATTCAGTCAACTTAGATTCATTTTGAAAGAATATGTAATCTAAATTTAAGTACGAACGATGGTCTTTCTGGTGATATGAAAAACTAACTAACCAAAATATGGATCATATAATATTTAATTGTTTACAGACTATTTTTTTGCATGAGCCACATCCAATTCTGGTTTATTTGATAAAAGTGTATATTGTATACAGCAAATAATATAAGGCAAATTTCGTTTTATGGTATATCTGTCCGTGGTGTTGCTTATACTATTCCACGCTTCCACGAACAAAGAAACGTCCTCCCGGGCGGTCAACGGACTAGCATTTCTGCAAACGCACTTGTGCAGCCATTGACCCGGGGTGCTCGCGGATGGGGACCGCGAAACACGGCTGTTATGCCGTGTCGTGGTCGGCGGCGGCGGCGGCGGCGTTGCCGGGCCCGCGGTTCGAACCCCGGAGCGCACGCGCCGGGCATGCCGTAGCACGCGCGCGCGGCCGCCGCACGCCGCCGCACGGGCGCGCGGATTCCCGCGTCCGACGACACGGCTCCCGCGCCGGCCGCCGCGAAAAGCAATGCGGTGTTCAGTATGCAACACGGGTCCCCTTTTATGCACTGAAATTCCTCCGGCGGCTCCTGCCCGGCCCACGCCGAACAGTGGGGTGCACCAGGCACTCGGTTTTAACGTTCGCGCTTTTGATACTGACGTGGCGTCGAGATGATCATTTACAGGAGGATATTGTGTTTTATTTTTATTTCGCTTTGAAGTAAAAAATATAGAATAAATTACGTAGTACTCTCTTTTCTCACACTTTCATGAGCTGCCTTCAAAGTTTCGTCTCAGAATAGTCTGCGGTTTCATTGATTTTGATATACTTAATTTTTTTTTTTTTTGACTGGTAAACACTGTTCGGTATTCTATTAGATACGCAAATATACTATTATGATTAGTATTAAAAATAATAATATTAAAAACTATTAAATAAATATTATTTTACATTCACTATTTTCAATTTTTAAACCAATAAATCATTAATATTACATTTCACTGGAAATACTCTTTCCGTATATTATTAACGCATTAAAATAGCAAAAGAAAAATGTGCACAAATACAGAGAAGAAATACTACAGACTTCTTCGTCTATAAAGTTTATATATCATTATTATCAGACATTACATCAACGAAAATATATTTGAAAAAAGTAAATGAACAATATGGAATGCAATTAATGAATCATACTACGGGTAATGTGGCGAAAACAGATAATCAACTTTGAACAGTCTGACTCTGAACAATCTTGAAAACAATGATTTCCCAGAACACTTTTAGAAGAAACAAAACAAACAGCTAACCTCACTTTCAAATATTGTAATATGCTATTTAAATATAATATATAAATTATACATAATATAATATATAAGTTTCTATAGCTTTAAAAAATGGATGAAATCTATTTAGTGACTCATATTGTGTCGTGAAAAGCCCTACATTTTGTTTTAGTATAAAGGGTATATCCCGCTCAATAAATAAATAAATAAATAAATAAATAAATAAATAAATAAATAAATAAATAAATAAATAAATAAATAAATAAATAAATAAATAAATAAATAAATAAATAAATAAATAAATAAATAAATAAATTAAATAAATAAATAAATAAATAAATAAATAAATAAATAAATAAATAAATAAATAAATAAATAAATAAATAAATAAATAAATAAATAAATAAATAAATAAATAAATAAATAAATAAATAAATAAATAAATAAATAAAATAGTTCCCAGCTCGAATAGTGATCCCAAACACTGGGCACCACAGCCTTCTCCGCTGCCTCCGGAGTCTCCTCGCGGCAGAAGGCTGTGGCGCGCGGTATCGTCCGAGGCCGCTTCTATTCATGAATAGACAATGCATTTGGAGGGAGAGAGAGAGAAAGAGAAAAAAAAAAAAAAGAAAAAAAAGAAGCGCGCGGCGCGGCGGCTACTGAATATTTCAGACGGATCTCGCTCATTCTTCGTCGCGAGCGCCGGCGGCGGTGTAAGGAGCGCCTGTTTAGAATGGAAAGTTGATTAGGCGCCATGGTAATCCTTTTGGGGAAGGACGACGACGCGAGGCGACGCGAGGCGAGCCGAGGTCTCGCGTCGTGTCGGCCGTGCGCGCAGATGGCGTCCGCACGCGCACGCGGCCGGTCGTGTGCGCGTGCGTGGGGATGCGACAGCGATGTTGATGTTTTCAAAACATCGATGTTTTAAACATCGATGTATTAAGGCAATGGTGTTTTCAGCGTCGATGCGCCTGTGAAGGGAAGCGGCATCGATGTCAACGTTTTCAAAAGATCAATGATTTTTTGTAAACATCCAAGTATTAAAGGCAATGTTTTCAACGTTGATGAGCGTGCGTAGGGATGCGGCATCAATGTGTTCAAAAGATCAATGCTTTTTTAGAAACATCCATGTATTAATACATGGCAATGTTTTCAACGCCAATGGGCGTTTGTAGAGATGCGGCATCGATGTCGATGTTTTCAAAACATCAATGCTTTTATAGAAACATCGATGTTTTAAACATCGATGAATTAAAGGCAATGTTTTCAACGTTGATGAGCGTGCGTAGGGATGAAGCATCGATGTTTTCAAAAGATCAATGTATTATAGAAACATCGATCTTTTAAACATCGAAGTATTATAGGCAATGTTTTCAACGTCAATGAGCGTGCGTAGGGATGCGGCGTCGACGTTGATGTTTCCAAAACAACAATGCTTTTATAGAAACATGGATGTGTTAAAAAATCAATGTATTAAAACTAATGTTTTTTTTATATCGATGTTTCGTGCTCGATGTTTTGTGAATGAAAATTTCCCATAACACAAATTTTGTGAATTTAAAGTATCAAATAATAACTGAGTGTCTGTTTCATCCAAACGAACGCTACAGACATTTTTCAAAACTTTTTTTCATTTAAATCTTAATGATAATTGAGTAAACTAGACTACTGTCAAATTAAATTTTGTTGAGCACAAATTTAATGTTAGAGGTTACTAAACCAGCTTGAAAACATAGATATTTAAAAACATCAATGATTTTTGGTCGATGTATTTTTAATATCGATATCATAATTTTCAATGGATGTTTGGACGCATCTATAATTCGTTCACAATGTCGCATCACTACGCGTGCGTTGCTTGGTGCCACTTGGCGCGGCGCACGGGAGAATTGCTCGGGCCGGAGACGACGCAGCGTGGTCCGGCATCCGGAGGCTCACCAGCGAAAAAATAATAAAGAGAAGAGAGAGAGAGAGAGAAAGGGAGAAGAGAGGAATTTTAATTCGCGTACCTAACTGGCATGCTAGACGACGAGAGAAGGAATTCTTTTATGACTCCTTTAACAAAGTTAAGTCTGTGCCGTCGACGGAAGCCCGGAGTCTCGTATGCTAAAAAGCACGACTAAAGGTCGTGTCTTTTTTATTCCGTTTTTTTGTTCCATACTGAACGAAAAACACTTTGCATTACAGGCGACACATGCATACACACTTTGCTGCCAGTTTCTTTCGCATGAGAATAAGAGGACAACATTAATAAGACGTTTTCGCCGCGTTAAGTACCGGGAGTTAAAAGGTGCGAAAGATACTTATGACGTGGTGCGTTCATGCGTAACCCAAAACGAATTTACGGACGTCTAAACGAACCAGTTGCCGATTATTAGTTTCATTTATTCCATTATATTCAAAGTAAGAGAGTTACAGACGCTGGTAAAGAAACAAGTAACAGTAAATCATTCATCTTCGACATGAACACGAATATTACGAAACTCCTCATAAATGAGCTTGGGGGCTTTCTGGTTTGTGGCGGTGCCGATGGAGGCGGTAGCGTCGGTAGAGGCGATCCAGATCCGCCTCCGACACTGTGAAGACGGGGAAACCGGTTGACTGGAGAACAATCGATTCGGCGCAGAGAATCGACGGACGCTATGCAACCGGATCGAGACACCGGGCCACTAATAAGAGCTCCCGCGGTCCGTCTCTACCTCCCCCCGTTCGTGGCCAGCCGCTCGTAAATCGTAGGGCGCGTGCAAGTAGCTGCCCCGGCCCCTCTACCGCCCCGCCCCCGGGCGCCGCCCGCCCGCCCGCCCGCCCGCCCGCCCGCCCGCCCGCCCGCCCGCCCGCCCGCCCGCCCGCCCGCCCGCCCCGCCCCGCCCGCCCCCGCCCCCCGCCCCGCCCCCCGCCACCCACTGCCCAACACCCTCCGCCCACTGCCCGCCGCCCGCCGCCCACCGCCCGCCGCCCACCGCCCCCCCCGGTTGCCAGCTTGCTGCTTGCCCACACCTTGGCTCTCTCCGCCTACTCGCCGGAACTGCGAATGGCATAATTCGAAACGCTCTGAGTGGTAAAACTAAGATATTTACGTAAAAGCGGGATCGAGAAAACAAAATCCAAAACGAACGACAGTCAGTATAATTTATATTTTGTGGTTTACGTATGTTTTATTTTTAGTTTGTCAAAAATATAATAATTCTAAGAATATTTTTTTCGTTGTTTTTCAGAAGGTAATTTAGGAAAAGTTTTTACCACTGTTATCTTATATAAGATTCACCCACTGCCTATTGGAGGTTTATTCACAATTCATGCTACATTCATGCCTCCACTTTTTGAGTCCGGGATATTGTTACAATTGTCAAAACGAAAAAGGTACCTGCTTGCCGGTAATAGCACTACGAACATATTCTGATAAATATTATGTAAAGCAAATTATACAAAAAATAATTTTTACCACAGCAGATTCTTTGGCTATAACAAATGATTACTGAAGACATTTGCTTTTGTCGTTCGAGATTCTAAATCCCTGAATTACGAACGACTGACGACAGGAAATTGACGAAACATTTCTTGAAAACACAATTTTTTAGTTTTTTTCTAGAAACAATGCGGTCTATTCAAAGCAATCTACTGGGAGATTCCAAATTTTATTTTACAATAGTTTTAATTTAATAGTCATGAAAACTTTTCAGCAGCTTTTCACATGTACTGATGCTATGACATATTACAGCTCTGATAATTGTCACTAAATGTAGTTTAATAATATTAGTGGAGAAGCAACAGATATGGCGGTCCTATTAACACTGATCATTACAAATCGTCTGGGAAACGAAGACTGTACCGTAACGTCTCAGTCAGAAGATTAACGTTAAAACCATCAGTGCTTACAAACATTCCCAAACTATACTTTGTAACGCGTATGCAGCACACCGCTAACCATCGAAGCCCGAATGAACTGAAGTCCACTGTCAGAAATTTTAATGCACTTACATTAAAATTAACCTACACATACAGTAACTTCCATGTACGTGTACATTAAATTTAATGTACATATACAATTAAATTTAATGTACACAAGTAAGTTAATTTAACAGTTGTACAACTGTTAACAACTGTTAAATTAACAACATTAACAACTGTTAAATTAATGTACAAGGTACATTAAAATTCACGTACAGTCGTGCATTAAACCAAAATTAAATTTAATGCAATTTCTGACAGTGTAGATGTAGCCGTCGCGTTGCGAGCAGCCTGGCAGAGACGTAACTGTCGCCGCCGTCGCGGCTGCCGCCGCTTGTTTGCGTGCGATTCGAGGCGCCTTTGTTATTTCGCGATGATAAAAGACTGCGGCGGCGGTGGGGGGACTGCGTGGCGGCTCCTGGCGCCGCAGAGTGCAAGGCGGGACGTGGGGAGCGCTGGAGGGGACTTACGTAACGAGCAGACAAACATGACATCAGAGCAGACGCGGGCGCCGCTGCCGCCGCCCGCCCAGGCGAGAGCGCTGGGCAACGGTTGACTAGGGCGATGGGCTGGCGGCGGCTTCGGTTCATTGATTGACTTTTTCGTGTTTCCGGGAGCGTCAACTGTTTTGGTCATTAGTCCCGTTAGTGAAGTGCATGTTTTTTCTCGGGATATGGCGGTGATCTTGCCCGGCTGGATGGCGAGATCCGGCGCCGACCTACCGTCCGCTAGTGGGGTTTCCCCCTAACCAGGAGTCTCCCACCAGCGGGCCACCGCCCCAGCCGGGACAAGCTCTACGCTCCCGACCTGTCTCCCGAAATATGTGGTAGTATAGTGCATGTTAGTGTAAGTGTGTGTGTGTGTAAGAGGAGAGGATAGGACAAGGAAGAGGAAGGACAGATCGCGCGCGGTCCGCGGCCCGTTTGGTAGGGTACTGCTGCGGCATTCACCTGGTGTTGATCGGAGAGACCACGGAAAACTACCGATCAGACCAGCCGGCCGCTACAATTCCCCTCCAGACAGCGACTGAATTCGACCTAGCTGAAAAGCTATTGTCGAAAATCCTGCCGCCGTCGGGACTCGAACCTAGGACCTCCCGGTCAGAGGCGCTGCAGTGACATCAGTTGATGCACTGAACTACCGCTCCCGGTGCGGCTTCGACCTTACATTGTTAATGGCATCGGCGGTGGCGTAGGTCGAGACGCGGAGACGACTGACGTAGCTCCGTGTCAACATCTATTGCCATTGCAGCATGTCTGTTTCGGGAGGACTCTGGATTCGAGTCCCGTCACCCGTTGTCCGGAGGAGCCGCTATCCCGACAGCCGCTGTTCAATTGTCGCTGTGCAGAGGAGGATTCTAGCTGCTTCCCTGATCAGTTTTCTGTGGTTTCTCCGATCGTTTCCAGGGGATCACCGGAGAAGAATCCTAACAGAGGGACCATGGACGAGCTTCTCTTCCTCATTCCTCTCCCCTCCTCTTTCCTTACACAAACATTTATTCTTACGTGCACTACACCATCACCCACGGGGGGGCCCAGTCGTGAACTTCGAGCTTGTCCTGGCAGGGGCCATCCGTGCTCAGGAGATACCTGGCACGGACCCCCACAAGTCTTCATGTAGGTCGGTGTCGGATGTCACGTTCCAGCATGGTAGGAACAATGTCTCCTTTCGGCTCCGATATGCACTACTCACGGGACGGATGGCCACAGACGGTGACGCGCCCGGAAACACTAGTTGCTCACTCACTCTCCGTGTTCCAAAGAAACCCTTTCTCTGGCGTTGGCGAAGGCGCAAAAGTAAACTGATATTCACGGAGCTTGCGACAGTTATGGTGATAGCATGCGATGTATCCTAACAGGAAACGTCTGGGCAAGTTAGTTCCATGGACCATTGATACAATGTAGCTACTTTTCTGTCCGGGAGACGCCAAATCCTAGGCCCAGGTTCATGGATTCCTCAAGTATTTAGCCCTGAAGAAGGTCGCAGAATGGCGACCGAAACGTTTGCACCTATGCCTAGGACGCGGGATCTTCCGCTCAGCCAAGTAGCTACTGGCTCCGGCCGCTGAAGTCTACGCCCTCATTGTTAGAATGTTTCATTAGTGGCAAATGAAAGCGATTGGTCTGTGATTCCCTCACAAGTGAGAGAAAATTGTTTAGGTAAAGAAAAAAGCGTTAACAAATTAGATTGCAATTGAACAAACAATAGACACGCAGGATGATTTTACACTGGGCATCTGAAGTGGAAATATAATAAAATAAAAGATGAGAAAATGTAAAATTTCAAGAGACGATGATCTAAATATGCGGATGTTGGTAATGGCATTAATTAATTAGTTCTGCGAAAGACGACACATTCTTCGTAAGTTCTATTTATTGTTCTTCTTAATTATATCCAATATCTTTCCAGGGACGTTTAGAGCAATCCAGTGATGTGACCAATTTATTTTCATCCATTCTTAGGATTACCTATCGGAATGGTGGAACAATCAACATCAAACCTACTGGACTAAGATGTACAGATTCAATTTAAGGGTACCTGTCCGTAGAATTAACACAACGACCACGTAGGACAAATATGTAGCTGCTATGCAAAAGATGCCTTTCTCCAATGCTAATGTGAAACAACTTCCATCGCGACCAGAGAAGATATGTCTTCCCCAAAGCCATCCCTCCAAGTCACCCATCTCCCTACGACGAACCGCCCAGCGAAGCGCAGATTGCTGAGTTTGACGAAAGCCCGCTGGCCGCCGCGGTCTCACATCCAAGCACCACACGCGGGCGCCGTGTAAGCAGCGCAGGAAGTAAACACGCGTCGCCAAATGGCATGCGTAAATGGCACGCGCGATGCCTTTGGCTGATAAGCACGTCGTTAATCAGGTCTCTCCGTGCCCGAACGCATTAGAAATTCCCTGCGGCCAAAGGGCGCCCCGGCCACACACGTCTCCCCCACCACCGCCATCGTGCCTCGGGCAGCCGGTGCGCGGCCTTCGCCTTAACGCCACCTTCCTCCGCGCGCGCGCGCGCCACGGATTTCCAGAAACGCATCGGCTGCCGTACGTGAAAAGCACACGCGCCGCGAAAACCCATCTCTGAGCTTTTTGTCAAGCCTTCAATTTCCACTTTTTTTTCGTTTTATTTTTCCCCAGCATGCGTTGCGACGTTCTGGCTCTCTCTCTCTCTGTCACACACATACACACTCACACGCACACATTGCGAAAAAAAACACACTATCCACTGGTCTTAATTCCTACATCGTAATCCCATTGAAAAGAGAATTGATAATTAAACCCCAAAGCTCAAACACAGCAAAAAGCAGGTTGTCCGCCTCTTTGGCGTCGTGTTTGCGGTCCGCGCGCGGTAGGCGGGCGGAGGGTGGACGGAGGATGGGTGGTGGGTGGGGCGGGCGGATGGTCGGGCGGGTGGTCGGGCGGGTGGAGGGCGGGCAGAGGGCGCGGCCGATGGGCGGGCGGACTTTGTGCCATCTGCTCGGAGCGCGCGCCGGATCGCCGCCGTCGATTGTTTGCCGGCTGGTTAATTTATCCGTCGAGAGAGCAGCGTCCTTCGCTATCGCCGTCGTGCTGACAAAGCGACGCCGCATCGCACTCCCACCGCGGCGGCCGCCGCCGCCCCCGCCCACCCCCGCCGCCCAACCGTTCGCTGGTAAAAAAAACACACACACAGCGAGAGAAAGAGAGACACAGGCGGTCACGCGGGCATTTAAAATTCCATTAAATCCCCTGTACTCTCCCCTAAGCGCCGCTCTTTTTTTCTTCAAAAACCGCGCTCACTGCCCGCCGCCAACACCGCCCGCCCTTAAGGCACGACCAACGCGCTTCGCGTGCGGCAGTTGTCCTCCAATGTTGCTTGGCACGCGTGATTGTCACGGGGCGTCGGCCGAAGAGAGCAACGTAGGCCTGGGCGAGATTGTGGTTAGGAGGAAAGAGGCACGGACAATGAAATTAGTTGGATAGCTAACGAACAAGTAGGTGAGACATTAGAAGGTCTATCGGTTGAGATAAAAATTGCACGTATTAGAGGTCAGAGAGACGTAAGAATGTAAGCAAGGAATTCGCAGACGGATTACCGGAAGGATTAAGTGAAGAGGGAGAAAGAGGTTTGTGGAGGGAAGATTAACGGGACGTGGAAAAGTGGGCGGGATGGCAGGTTCGTGGGAGGATTAAACGGTCTAAGAAGAGGATGAGAAAATGGTCAGGTCGAGCCTGGACTAGTCGGTTTACAGCGGAAGTACAGCGGCGAACCGGTTAGGAGTGTATTCTCTTCAACGCTCGATTCGCATACGTGCACGCCTACGTTTCATTCCGTTTCAACGCACGTTGTGTAAACAAACATAAATTTTCTCGTAGAGAAGAGGGAGATTTGAAAAAACTCGCCGAGAGTCACAGAGCCCTTTTCGGAGCTTCACGCTGAGTGGAAATGAGAAAGGTGTAGGGGCCTCCAGATGTGTGGAGTCAGACCTCGTTCCCACGTGCCTTTTGCTCGAAAAAAGATATTTGGTCTGGCAGCTCTGGATCGCTCACCGATGAGTGCCTATGTGGAGACATGTTCATGTGAGCAGCAGCAGGCGACTTTTAACTAAGATCAAAAATTCGCAAAAGTAACTACGGCTGAGGACGAAGTAATCATGACTTCTACGCTACTCATTTCTGACTACATAAGTTAAAATTTTGTATTCAATCTTAGTTCGTAATATTGAAGAAATATATGATGAGATGGGAATCCCTTATTATAGGACAACACAGGAAAGAGTAAAATATTTTTTTCCCCTTCTTTTTATTCTTCAGCTTTTACTCGTAGCGAGCAAGCTGATTTCGATGCATGCAACCTTCTGTTTATGCAACCGCTATCATTAAAATATTTTTTCATTCTTATTACTTCGTCACGGCCTTCTTAAGTGAAAGTAGATCAACTAAGTAGCAAGTGAGAACACCTTCCAGCATATTTTTGGCCATCTGCCATGAACACTATTGCAACAATATCCTGTAGTCTAAAAATATTTCTTTTTATTAATGTACTTGTTTCTGACTTCTTTATAAGAACCCGTTTCGGAGGTAGTAATGAACCACAGAAGCTCATGCACATGTTACTTTAACATAAAGTTCTAAATACATATAGTTTTGACATTTTTTGCTCTCGTATAAAACATTATATAATCTCTAAAGAAATTTTACCTATTAAATCAATTTGAATACTCTTAATACAGTTTAATAATTATTGGGATACAAGGGATCATTAATGTGGAGAATTCTAGCGGCCGGCTGCTCTGATCGGTAGTTTTCCGTGGTTTCTCCGATTAACACCAAGCGAATGCCGAAGTCGTACCCTAACAAACGGGCCACGGACCGCGCGCGATCTTTCCTTCCTCTTCCTTGTCTTCTCTTCTCCCCTTACACACACACTAACACTAACATGCACTACACTACCACATATTCCGGGCGACCGGTTGGGAGCATAGAGCTTGTTCCGGCTGAGGCGGTGCCCCGATGGTGGAAGAGTCCTGGTTAGGGGGAAACCCCACTAGCCGATGGTAGGTCGGCGCCGGATCTCGCCATCCAGCGGGGGAAGTTCACCGCCATCTCCCGAGAAAAAACATGCACTTCACTGACGGGACTAATGACCAAAGCAGTTTGACGCGCCCGGAAACACGAAGAAATCATCTATCAATCAATCAATCAATTAATGTGGATAATTAAATTTAATTCTCGATCAGTGTAAGAACATCTAAAATACTCTCACGCGTAAATCACACAGAATGAATTAAGAAAATGAAAAGAACGCTTATTTAAAGCAGACACGTAACGGAGGAGCTTAACAGCTTTCGTCCATAGAGACAAAACGTGTGCGACGGCTGTTCAAACCGCAAGAAAATGGCTTGCCATAATGTCTTATGTTTAACCATACTTAGGTGAGCTGCGCTGCATTATGTACATAAATATTCTCCGAGGATAGGATAGACATTTGTTCCCTCGGCCTGTGAATGGAGCTACACACAATCAAAACCGCCCGTTATACAGATGCTTCTGGTCACCCCGGTAAGCAAACCCGCGCGTTAATGAGTAACGCGTGTGCCCCAGGTGAATGGACGCAACGGCGAGAGCAGGCGCGTTAAGACGAATTGGAAGTGGGGGAAGAGGAGGAGAATAAAGGAGAGGAGGAGGAGAGGAGCAGCGCGGAGGCACCGAGTTTCGCGGGAGGCCCGCGCGGCCGAAAGCAGCCTACAGCATTCCTGCATGTGCAGAACCAGCAGGCACCGTTAGCGCCTGACGCGCGCGGTGGTCAGTGGGCAGCGCCGGGCGGTCACTGCGCGCATCTCATTGGAGAGACCGCGAGAGGTGGCTCAGGGCATCAACGGATGCCACTACAGCGCCACTCGACCGTGGCACGAAATTCCACACTAGGGTCCGTGGTGGTAGCCGATATCCTGTGGTAATCCATGTTATAGGTATAGGGATAATCAAACCACAATAGTGAAAAAAATAAATAGTATATATTTATTTTTGCCCAGAAGTACGTTGGGATGAGAAAATATTGTTCCCGAAAGGTACTTCCGGGCAAAAAATAAATATATACTATTTATTTTTTACGATTGTGGTTTGATTATCCCTATTTCTATAAAATCGACACTGGGTACTATACGCGCAAGTTTTCTTGATAGTCCACAGCTGGGGGTGCAGGGAGAGGAGGATTCTGGTTATCTCACAGCTTAAAAGGGCATACCAACTGTAAGCATGAACTTAACGCGCCAAAGCGAACTATCAGAAATGCTACGATTGTTTTGAATGTACGAGATGTTTGTTGCCAGCATTGTAAAATGGTGCGTGTCGTTCTGAGTCTAACCTGAGTATCTCGACGGGTCGTGCTATTCAACGCTGGGTGAGAACTAGGGAGCTCGTGTATTAAAAAAATTGTGCGAGCAATACATAGCCAGGTCGAATTCAGTGGCTGTCTGGAGGAGAATTCTAGCGGCCGATGTCTCCGATCGGTTTTCTTCGATCAACACCAGGCGACTGCCGGAGCAGTGCCCTAAAAAAAGGGCCACTGGCAATGCGCGATCTTTCCTTCCTCTTCCTTGTTGTATGATCACTCTTACGTACACTCGCACTTACACTGAGCAGTTGACGCAAACGGAATCACTAATCAGTCAATCAATCAATCGATGGAGATCGGATGAGCATGTCAAGACATTGCAGTGAGAAGCACAATGAGTATTTAGTGAAGAAAAGGGAATGGGTTAAGAAAGAACGGTCGAGAAAGGGTTGTTGAGGCGAGGAGATTTATCCTAATTTTATCAATAAAATTATCACTGTCTATAATATGTTATATTGATAAAGTTTCCGAATTAGATTTTAAAACAATCAGTTTTTGGTTTCTGAGAGAGTCACATAAATGTTTTTTTAAATATGAAAAAATTGACATATAATTACAGTTTGTTTTAAACAAACATTTATGTGACTGAATCAAAAACAAAAACAAATTGTCTCAAAATATAATTTGGAAACTTTATCAAGATAACAGATTTATCCTGATTAAATGTTAGACCCAGATACTACCGTGAATAAAGATAGCACTAATTTCCAAATATTTACACCTGACCCGCACCAGAGATGGTGCTGACATGGCCACATTTTCTGTACTTTTGAATGTGAGTACCTCAGGAAATCCTGAACAATGTACTGCGGTTGTTTACGGAAAGTATAGCACTTCGAAAATTCTGAAAAATTCCAAGAAAACCCACGAAAAGCAGATGATCATATTTTGTAAGATAATATCAAAATGACCTGAAGTGACTGCAGTGAAAGAATGATTCGCAATATAAGGTAGTACTACATTGTTCTGCGGGATTTAAACCTATTTGATATGCCTCTAATGAAGACTAGAAAAGTGTCAAATTTAGGCAATTACGCTTCAGTCAGTATTGAGCAAAAATCATTATGAAGGATAATTACTTCATGAAAAGTGAGACCAAGGCAGTAAAATTCAAATCATACATCCTGTGAAATTGCTGCAGAATACTTGAAATAAACAGTTATTCAAATTCACTCTTCTGTCTTAATACAGCCCTCATTTCAACATCAACACCGAGCATTATGCATACCTAAATCCAATGTCTTGTGATCCCCCCGTACTCCATGTCTTTTACGGAATTCAAAAGTGTATCGAGTGGGACGATCTGTCGCTTCAGCATTGTTCTGCGAGACAGACGAGCAGCCGGCTGGTTGGCGAGCGCAGCGGAGCGGGCGCGTTCAGAAAAGACCGCCGAGCGCCCACCAAGACCACATGCCACACGCTGGTCAAACGCATGCCCAGTCACACTGTGTATGCAAAGCATATACCCAATTTCCCATCAACCACTGCCAATGTTGGCACTGGCTCACGTTCACGGACGGAACGGTATTTTGAGACACATCAAAGGGAATAACCAACTCTGACTGATGCATTGATCTTGTAATTCAGAAAATTGACACGTATTTGCCATAAGGGTGACTGCTGATCGGAGTAAAGTTATAGTTACAGAGGTTGATGAATGAATTAGTGATGTTCTTGGCGATTTTTCAAACACGTAAAGCCTCCATATTACGAAACGTTCAAATCGTCTGAAATAATGTTTAAGAAAGTATTTGTCATACATTACTTTGATTTATTAAAAGGAACCTTTACTTTAAGCTTATTCGAAAAAAATATATTCAAATTACAGCTCAGATAAGGGGAATTACGTAAAAAACTTTTATTATCACATTTATGATTTAAATTTACAGGGCAAAATTCAATACGTGTCTTACTATAATGTGCATTTTCTTGTAGTTCATTATATTGCTGGAATACTAAAAAAAGTATCTATCAAATCCTTTAAAACTAAATATGTAATTTCAGGCTAAAAATATAATTTCGAAAACGAATCGTTTGAAAGGACCATGCAAATGAAAGTACAGAGGGAGATTACAGAGTAGCAAATAAACTATTTTTTTCAACAAATAAGCACGACCAAATACATTATTACAGAACATTCATTCAATGGTTCAGATAAAACCACACTATACGAGTATTTCATACTAAATGGAAAATAACTCCCTTCTCTTGTTACTTAAGTTATTTGCGACAATCAAATAATAAATTAATTAACTGAGCCTAAAAGTAACTTTTCTGTGGATTATCACGTCCAATTCTCTGTCATTCAGCGACAACTTGGAGGTAGGGATGGGAAAAAACTTCGATGCTTTTAAAATATCCATGTTTTCTACCAGATACATCGATATAACATCGATATTTTGCTTTCAATGTTTTCTTCATATCGATATTTTTTTATTTTTTTTTTTAAATAAAGAGTTTTAGGCACGTTGTAGAGTAGCAGCAATCCACAGCAATATCGTTCACCGTCATCCGCTTTATCACGCTGAACATTTCGCCTGTACAATCTGAGGAAATTTTAGTTGCCTTTACTTCGATGGTGTATGAATGGAAGTGACTAAGGGTAAAGTAGGAAAAAACGATGTTCTATATTGATAATTTTATTCTTTACATTCGATAGTAATTTTTACGAACATACTACTAACCTGCTGGTAACCAAACAATAAAATATATCCCTTTTACGTACTGTAATTAAATATTGATAGGAAAATAGCGTGTTTTTATTCTACAATTAAATCATTGATGTTTTAAACATCGACGTTTTTTCGTCGATGTTTTCAACGTCAATCGATGTTTTCAAAATTCTTTAACGATGTATCGAAACATCGATGTATTTTTTTTGGGTAAAATTTGCCATCACTACTTGAAGGCTCCACCCCTCCTTGAACCTCCCGCATTGGCAGCGTCAGTGAGGTTGAGCACAGGCGTTCGGCAGGCCGCATCTCTTCGCCGCCCGACGCTAAGCTGGGTCCTCTCGCGGTGGCGGATCGTAGGAACACAATTCAATGCGGCCACACAGCGCGGCGTAATGAACCGGTTAATAGGCACCTGGCGGCGGGCGCGCTCCGGCATTAATCGCCCGCGCCGTGAATCAACGGCGGAGGGCGCTGGCGGCGGCGGCGGCGGCGGCGGCGGCGGCGGCGGCGGCTTTTGCCCAACCGCGCACTCGACCACTTGCAACTCCATTTCTTTTATTTATTGGGGAAGGATACTTTTACAATTCGTTACTTGCAATTGTCACGGCCTGTCGTCTCAATAATGAACCGATACTTTTCTTTGGAAAGTTCCATGTAAACAATATGCATCGAACCTACCGAGTTAACTTCAATAAGATTATTCAATCGGCGTTTCCTAAAATAATAATTTTATTTACAAAAACTATAGAAAAATTAGTAATTTAACGTCAAACAATGTATTTTTTTCGATTGACTAGTGATTCCGTGTTCGTCAAATGCTAAGGTAATTAGTCCTGTAGGTGTAGTGCATGTTTTTTTCCTCAGGAGATGGCCGTGATGTTCTCCCGCTGAATGGTGAGATCCAGCGTCGACCTGCCGTCGGCTACCGGAGTTTTCCCAACCACGTGTCCCCTACCAGCGGGGCACTAACCTATCCAGACAAATTCTAAGCTCCCGACCGGTCTCCCGGCATGTGTAATAGTGTAGTGCGTGTAAATGTAAATGTGGGTATGTAAGGGTGAGAATTGGACAAGGAAGGGGAAAGAAAGGTCGCGCGCAGTCCGTGGTCCGTTTGATACGGTACTGCTCTGGCATTCCCCTGGTGATAATCGGAGAAACCACGGAGAACTACCGACCCGAGCAGCCGGCCGCTGGAATTACCCTCCACCTCCACACATCGACTGAATTCGTCCTAGCTATGAAGCCAGTGACGAAAATCCATCTTCGGAATTCGAACCTAGAACCACCCGATTAGAGGTTCTGCATTGACATAAGTTGATGACTTGAGCCACTTCCGGATTGTTACAATTTAAAGTGTCTCTCTTACTTAAAGATAGCGATATTTTTGGAATAAATTCAACAGGGAAATGAATTAATTTTACAACTGAATTTCGTACAAATGTAGTTAACTGAAATGGAAGAAATCAGTTTAATATTACACTATTGCACTTCACGATTTCACACTCGCCTTTTAAATAGACAAGGTAAGTTCCAAGTGAAATCGGACATTTTAACCTTTCACGCCGTTAGAGGCGCAGCCTGTGCCAGATGCGAGCTCCTCGGGGTCCTCGAAGAATAAACACCTCACGCCAAGCCACAGCCGGCAGCATCGCAAGCTTTACGACGCGCGGTAATTCGGCAGTTGGGTCGTAAACTGCTGGGCAACCGGCGGCGGCGGCGGTGGCGGAGGCGGCGGCGGGAGCAGGGGGACGGGGAGGGGGGTTCGTTAGGACCGCGTCGGGAGCCGCCGCCCCCGTCCCCGCCCCCGCCGCGCCGTTCGCGGTCGCCGGTGTGAACGCCCGCCCAATGAGGCACCCGGCCCGGCGCAGCGTCCGTCTCGTTATTCGAACTAAGAGCCGTATAATTGATTTGCGGTGCCGCCGCCGGCGGAGCGCGCGGCTGTGAACGAATCGGACGGATGCATTAGAGCAATTTGGCTACTGCAGCGAAGGTCCCGGATCAATCTGCAAGAGGTGTGAATGACTTGAAGCGAAGTGGTTTAATGTAGCAATCGATATGACAAATCATTTTGATTACTGATCTTTGCGGGGTGGGAAGTACTTTTTAAAATGTCAATTTTCTACCAAAACTAGATTCAAGGACGGTGCTGGAGATCAGAGACAACTAGTTTCTGGTTCCTCAGCTAGAGATCTAAACGTCGAAATTAACTGAGTAAACCTAACAAAAATATTATGAACAAGTAAATAGGAAAATGATACTACAGTAATGCAAATATTCCACGACAGATCGTAGAGCATTTCGGATCTAAAAGATGAGAATACGAGAGAGCGCATAATGTAATAAGAGTCACTAGAAGCACGAATGAACTCTGAGATAATGCCTAATAATAATGCCAAATAAAAATTAAAATCTTAAACAAAATTACGTAGTTTCACCTGACTCGTATGCTTTTCTAAATCTTTCACGAGTGCAATTAAACGGATGTGGAGTAGAAGAAATTTTTAAAATAGTATAAGAATAACAACAAATGCAACGAAGAATGGCTGACATTTTTAAAAAAAATGTGTTGTTATGCAATAGAAGTACTTAAGAGTCAGAATATTTTAAGAAGTTTTATAAAAGTGTGTTACGGGTGAATGGTGGGAAATGAGAACGCTAAAAGTATTTCGCCAAAGGTTAGGCGACAATTCATACAAGAGGTTTAATAAGACTTTACCTCGTGAGTCAATCTATCATGTCAAAAAATACGAAAAAATGAGTAGAGTTAAATGAAGTGTAACGCGCCATCTGTTGGCAACATGTTCAAATGTCTCATAAACTATCAGCATAGTATATAATGTTTGCTTTCACATACCTTTTAAGCTACTGCGAGCAGGCACGATATAAGGAAGTAACGGTGCATTGTACTCGAGAAAGTATCATACAAGAGTCTACTCATTCCTGCTTATTGGCTTACGACTCAAACATAACCTCAGAAACCGCAGAAGACGATCGTCTCGATAACGAAACTTGCAAAACGAGCGCGACCTGAATACGCGGAGATCAACGTCTTGAGAGGTCGAGGGTCTTCCAAAGAAGACTCGGCTGGCCCAAAAGGAAAGTAAGAAATCTGGGACGCTTGGGCCAACACAGAGTGCCCGGGGAGTAATGTGCAGGCAACAATCGACGCAGATATCAAGCAACGATAGGATAGAAGACGAGCACATAGAGTGAGATATGATAAAATTGGAGAGAGAAAAGGGAGTGAAAGATTTGAAGAGATGGCTAAGGCAAAGAAAGAGGGAGACAAAAACGATTAAAGAAGCAGAGAGAGAAGTCAAGAAAAGACAGATAGATAAGATAAAATGTATCAGTAAAATAATACAAAGATGTTAGAATTATGTTCAAGTTTATTTTCAAGATATTCAAATTACTATTGAACAAAAAAGTAATTCAGAAGACCATTTCAAAGATAAAACACATAAAAAATCTTAACGATATAAAATTATTGTGTTTATATATGCAAATGATTCAAGGTAGGAGAAAATCGTCTGCAAAAGTCCCATAAGTTATAAACCTACAGAAGGGTCTACTAATGAAAGACTTTTTAAATACAATTGAAAGAAAATTACTTTCAAGCATCACATTTGTAGTATGTTCTTAATTTTTGTACTTTCTTGCCTACTGCTTCCGAAGTATAGATAAGTAATTGTGATGGTGCCGGAAACGACGAATTTTGCACAGAAAAAAATCTAAATGACGGTCCCTATTAAGGAATGAAGGGATAAATCATTATCCTGAATGTAACTGTAAATCACTTCCTCTAATACGATGTGTAGTCAGAATTCACGTTTGGTGGGTTCTTGATACCAAAAAATCTTTTGATGGTAAAACGTATGTAGTACGTCATTCCGTCTGTTCTTCTGTCTCTGTGCCCGTCTGTCCGTTCGTCTGTAAAGAACGCTAACAGCTAAAACGTTCAGCCGACGTTTCCAAAATTGATCATCCGAAATCGATCTCACTGAAGTCGCATCTCCTTGAGTTTGAAACGGGTATTTTGATTTTGGAAGTACTTTACATGTAGCATCAACATTTTAAAGATTTTCTCAAGAATGGATAAAAATTTTTTCTTCAAATATTTTTCTCTGATAGGGCAAAAGACTGGCAAAGAAATGGTGTAGGTTTTCATTTTCGTAGCACTTCTTGAATTTTTAGCATAAATTTTGCTAGGCAATTTTAGATCAATTTAAACAATTATTCTCTCAAAAAACAGCCCCAATTTTTTTCTTTAATTTATTTTACTCGTATATAGCAAAGTACGGTAAATGAAGTGGTGCTAGTCCCAGTTTGACACACACTGGATTTTCAAAAATTGTAAACAACAACAAACACTTAATATTGCAATAGTATATGTTTGATTATAGATATTTCTTGTTAACTGAAATCTGTTTAAAATATCAGCTCTTAAAAAGAGTCATACACCATTTTTGAGAAAATATGAGTAGTTTACCGTAATTTTGCATATTGAAATTTGTCGCACCTTTTTCGCTAGAATATAAATATTAGAATCATTTAGTTATTGAGGAGTTAATTAATTAAATAATTAATTCGTAAATATATTTTAAGTAGTTGAGTAGTAATATAGTAATGTATTTATCAGGAGTTATTTAAGATAATCTTTCACTCGGCATTGCACAATGGGAACGATTCGACATGACAGTTTGAAATTCAGTTCTGGATGTTTAATTTATATTTGAAATTATCCTTTCTTGTGTGTGCTGCAAATATTGTAAGAGTTGAGACTTTATCATGTTTGTTTCTTTTGTAGAAGTAAAAATGTGCTACTCTTTCTGAATATATAAATAATTGCAGATATGCACCACAGGGACATCGTGTGAATTTGTTTCGAATCTGTTTCAAAAGTGATGGATGACGTAAGGGCAGACATTAGAATACTTTAATGTCACGAAACCATTCCCAATTATGAAGAACATATCTGCTATCGAAGCACCTCGAATTGCTTTCTCTGTGAATTTGGCATGGACTGAAAATGGCAATTTGGCTTCTAATAATTATCACTTTTCAATCGGTTCTATTTACATTGGCGGATTGAACAAAATATTTACGTTCTACAAGAAGTCATCAATGTTATTTTATTTCCCATTAATTTTCAATGCAATGTCTGTGTTATAGGAATAACCTCTGAACAACATTCTAACTCAGAAGCTGTGTCATGGAATTTTATACTTAATACCATTTTTATGGCAATATTAGGATTTTACCAAACGTATCTCTTCTCCTCACTCGTTTGTGCACCGCACAAACGGATGTTTGGCGCGCTCATAGACGTATGGAGCGGGTGCGGGACAGGAGGCGAGAGTGGCAGAGCGGCTTGGCGAACTATCACCCCCCGCGCCGCCCGCCCACCGACTACCCGTTGGTCTGCCCTCCCGGCCGCTCTCCTACTCGCCTGTCCAACATCCACTTGCTGTTCATCGTCCAATCGCTCTTCCGCCCTCCCGCATAACCGCCCAAATGCCCCGACATCCGATCGCCCGACCGACCGGCCGACCGGCCGAACGCTCGACCGCCCGATCGCTCAATCGATCTATCACTCAATCGCTCGACCGCTTGACCTCCCGCCCCACTGCTCAAGCGACTGACCGCCCGATCGTCCGACCAACCGCCCAACCGTCAGATCGCCCGCCCGCCCGTCCGACCGTCCAGCCGCCCTACCGTCCGACTGCCCGTCGGTTCAACCGTGCAACCGTGCAACCACCCGACCGCCCGACCGTCCGACCGCCCGACCGCCCGACCGCCCGACCGCCCGACCGCCCGACCTTAAGCCCTCTCTCACATCTACCCTGCCTAGCCTCCATTCCGTTTCTTACCTCCCGCCTGCTCACCCGCCCACCCACTCGCCCGCCCATCGGCCTGACCGCTCTCCCACCCGCTCTCTTACCTCCCGCCCGCTCGGTCGCCCGCCAACTCACTCGCCCGCCCGCTGGCCCACCCGCTCGCCCGTTCTCTTACCTCCCGCCCATTCATTCACCCGCCCACCCGCTCGCCCGCCCACTCTCTAACCTCCCGCCTCCTCACCCATCCGCCCACTCACTCGCCCGCCCGCTCGCTATCCCGCCCGCTCTCTCGCCGGCCGCGCGTCTGCTGCCCGCGCGCCGCCCGGGGCGCCGCGCCGCCGCCGCCGGCAGCGCCGCGCTTTCATCGGCGAAGGCGAGCAGGTTGGCCCGTTCCCATTAAGCCCTATCAAGCGAGCGCCTCATAAAGAACGGCCGCCGCGACGGGAGCCATTTCCCGCGGGGGCGCGCCGGGGCAGGCCATGGGCAGCCCCCCCCCCCTCCCTCCACAACCAGCGCATCCGCCTGGGTATTTATTTTCCTCCACGTCTCCGCTGGCGCACCTCCTTCTACCATAATCCAGGTTGGTTGGTTGGTAATTCCGGGCGCGTCAACAGCTTTGGTCATTAGTCCCGTTAGTGTAGTGCATGTTTTTCTCCGAAGATGACGGTGATCTTCCCCCACTGGATGGCGAGATCCGATGCCGACCTACCGTTGGCTAGCGGGGTTTTCCCCTAACCAGGACTCTCCCACCAGCGGGGCACCGCCTCAGCCGGAACAAGCTCTAAGCTCCCGACCGATCTCCCGGAATAAGTGGTAGTGGAGTGCGTGTTAGCGTAAGTGTGCGTGTGTAAGGGGAGAGGAGAGGATAAGGAAGAGGAAGGAAAGATCGCGCGCAGTCCGTGGCCTGTTTCTAAGGGGACTGCTCCGGAATTCACCTGGTGTTGATTGGAGAAACCACGGAAAACTACCGATCACAGCAGCTAGTCGCCAAAACTCTCCTCCAGGTAGCGACTGAATTCGACCTAGCTGAAAAGCTAGTGTCGAAAATCCTGCCGCCGTGGGGAGTGGGAACCTAGGACCTCCCGGTCAGAGGCGCTGCAGTGACATCAATTGATGCACTAAGCTACCGCTCCCGTTTTTTCCATAATCCACTTTTGTTCTACCAAGATCTTTCTTTGAATCTGTACAGTCTTTCACATTAATAATATCTACAAGTATTTACCCAATTCTGGTTTTCACAGTACTCTCCCTTCTCTTTCACTTTTTAGTACATTATCCATTCAGTTTTTAATCTAATCTTATTTGCCGCAACAAATAGTATTAATGACTAAGATATTCTCAGAGAAAATAAAAATATCCCCGTTGATGATGGATAATCTACATTGCGAAGAAACTGGCGATTTTTATATTTTGGGATTAATGATTCAGAATTTGCTCTCGCTTTAGTTTGACAAGAAAATTTCCAAAGAAAACTAAGAATCGTCGTTTCAAAAAGAAAATAAAAAACTTCCTATGTGACCTTTACAATTTATTGATGATACAATATCTCGAATGTGGTAAGTACTACATATGGGAGGTTTTCGTAAGGTGTTTTCATTAAAATATCACAATAAATAAATATTTAATACTATTACATAGAAAGTGTAGAATACCTAAACTTAGCAAACTGTGCATTATTAAGATTAAAAAAAGTGTTTTTCCTTCCTTATGTAAAATTTTGTTGTTTTTTTTTCACATAGAAGGTTGTCTACCATTAACGATATATTACATTAAACATTACATTAAACATCATAAAAAAATTAAAATTCATACAAAAAAACTATCTATTTCCGTCTTTGAATGTAAATAACTCAAGATATAAAACGCGAGCTCGTCTCTATCTTCAACCCAAACATTAGTTTTTATCTTCAGTACATGGTTTCACACAGAAACCATCCGTGTAGTTCATACATTCCATCACTTCATCCGTCGCTTTCGCTTTCCACCCTTTGGCGAGTCTCCACCACGTCCTGCAAATCCCAGCCTTCCTCATTCGAATCCCGTGCCTCTCGTGTGACGTCTGCCGTCATCGCCCGCGCCTCCACATGCACCTCCCCCCCCCCCCCAGCCGCCGCCAGCGCTCTCCCGGAACCGCGCGCGCTCGCGAACCGGTCCGGCCATCTTCCGCGCCCGCCGCCCGCGCCGCCCACTGCCCATCGCCCATCGCCCGCCGCCGCACACTGGTTCAATCGGGCCTAAAACCTGGTCATAATTGCTAATGCCACTGGATTTGCGTGAAAATAGGTATCAAAGTTAAATCGGACCTAACACGTGGTCATTATTGCAAATGCGACTGGATTTGCGTTAAATTGGTATCAAGTTTCAATCGGGTCTAAAACCTGGTCATAATTGCAAATGCCACTGTATTTACGTGAAACAAGGTATCAAGGTTCAATCGGGCCTAAAACCTGGACATAATTGCAAATGCGAGTGGATTTGCGTCAAAATGGGTATCAATGAGTTTTTGAGGTCCCTGAATTTGAATATCATAAATAAATTTCAAAATTCAAAATGGTGGATCTACTTATTGAAAAACAAACAAAAATGCATAAAAATATACATGTGGGGTTCTGGAGATCACTAATTTCGAATATCCTAATGAAATTTCAAAATTCAAAATGGCGGTTTGCAAATGGCTAACTGACTCATAAAAGTAATGATACGTGTAGAAATATGGATATAACAGTTCTCGCGGGTGCAAGTTAATATTGTTATCATTCCAAAAATGTATATCAGTAATTTTCACTCACTTTGAATTTTGCCATTACGGCCAGGTTTTTGGCCCGATTGAACGTTCTGAAGCTGAAGTAGTGTGCTCCAATGTCTTCCGAACGAGATTTGCTAAGTCAGAATTCCAAACGCTCATTTTGAATTTTCCCATTATGGCACGGTTTTTGGCCCGATTGAACGTTCTGAAGTCCGAATTCCGAACGCGCATTTCGAATTTTTCCGTTATGGCCAGGTTTTTGGCCCGATTGAACGTTCTGAAGTCCGAATTCCGAACACGCATTTCGAATTTTTCCGTTATGGCCAGGTTTTTGGTCCGATTGAACCAGTGTGCGCCGCCCGCTGGTTTCTCCCGCGCGGGAGCGCAAAAAGCGCAGGCGATTCCCGCGCGTGGACGCGTGTGCGCGGAACGCAGGCGCGAGGCGAGCCGCCCTGATGAATGGGCGAACAAGAACAAAACGCTTAAACGAAAGTCGTGAGCGGTCGAGGCGGAAGTGGGTGGGCGGCAGAACAGGACGGACGGACGGGGAGGGGGAGGTAGATACGGCGACATGTGACGAGTGGTTCAGGTTTAAGGTATCTAACTAATAAAGCAAGATAGCATTTGAATATTTTTGTGTTCATAATTCAGAAGCCCAGTCTTTTTCTGAGTTACAGACACGTGATAATTATTCAAAATCTCTCTGTTTCTTTGGTTGGATATAGATGCTACCTTTTTAATTCCTGTCCGAATACATTAATTTTGCACAGACGTATTAATTTTGCCCTTGCTGATGTATTGTCGCATTTTTTATGTTTTGCCTCTTTATTCTAGTGAATGTTATGTAATGCTGTATGACAATCGATCTCGACATGTTGACGTAAATGCAGGTTTGAGGTTCCGAGATCCCGAAAACAAGGCTCTGTCCATCTACACGGACACCTTTCTACACAGTTCACTTCGTCAATCTGACTGCCCGTTTGAGAGCAGTATTAGCTTCCTGAGCCGAGCACGGAGTTTTCACCAATATGAATCGGTCGATCCAATCCGATCGATCTGGCCCAACTTGAACCCTGCAATTTTATGTTGTTTTTTGTTGTTGTTTTGAATTTTTGGGCTTCCTCGTCTCAGACAACTATAAAGTGTTTTTAAACGAGTCTGCCTCTCTGTTCGTCCGTCTCTACGCCCGACTGGCCACCCGATCGTCAAACATCGCACCCGTCCTCGTGCCGTCCGTCCGTCCGTCCGTCCGTCCGTCCGTCCGTCTGTCTGCAACATTAGCGCCCAAACCGTGCACCGGTAGCGGTATCTCAGTGCATCAACTGATGTCACTGCAGCGCCTCTAACCGGGAGGTCCTAGGTTCCCACTCCCCACGGCGGCAGGATTTTCGACACTAGCTTTTCAGCTAGGTCGAATTCAGCTGCTGTCTGGAGGAGAATTCTAGCGGCCGGCTGCTCTGATCGGTAGTTTTCCGTGGTTTCTCCGATCAACACCAGGCGAATGACGGAGCAGTACCCTATCAAACGGGCCACGGACCGCGCGCGATCTGTCCTTCCTCTTCTTTGTCTTATCCTCACCCCTTACACACACACACGTACACTAACATGCACTTCACTACCACATATTCCGGGAAGCCGGTCGGGAGCTTAGAGCTTGTCCCGACTGGGGCGGTGCCCCGTTGGTGGGAGAGTCCTGGTTAGGGGGAAACCCCACTAGCCGACGGTAGGTCGGCGCCGGATCTCGCCATCCAGCGGGGGAAGATCACCGCCATCTCCCGAGAAAAAAACATGCACTACACTCACGGGACTAATGACCTAAGCAGTTGACGCGCCCGGAAACACGAAAAAATCAATCAATCAACCAAACCGTGCATGTGATTTTTCGGAAATGAATTTTCTCCGATCCACCAGACCATACTCAAGGATCCGCAAATTTTAAATTGATATTTTCATTATTTATGTTGTAGAAGCCCGATTAACATTAGGACATCTGAAATTTTGAAAACTGCGCAATCAAGTCTCAAACGCTTCTTTTTGCCGGAATGAGTTTTAAAGAGAAGTATAAAGAACTAGTAGAATGATATTTTGTATCCGTTGTAAATAACACGTGAAAGTATGTGATGTTGAGCATTACTAATTATCTTAGCCTTCAAGTGTCTCGCCAACACACATAATTTTGACCACATATTTGCTCGTAAAACTCTCCGTGAATACTCTCCGTGAAAACAGTAGGAGTAATGTTAGTGGTATGTTCACATGAAAGGAACTGGCAGAGGTTTAAAATTTGCCAAAGTATAAATAAAAGGCATCATGTACCTAAAAGTAGTTTAAACAATAATATAATTTAAATTATTCTTTTCCGAATACTTCATTTCATTGACAAATTGTATTGAACATACGGTGAATTGTGTAATGAATCAAAATTCAAATAACTCTTTGCATTTTATTTGAAGCGAGATTTAATCAAAAGGCATTTTCCGTGAACTGTAATTGTCCACCGCAAGTTTTTAAATTAAATGGATTTTCCTCAAATTTAAAAAGTTATTTTCAGGTAACAATCAGATTATTTTATTCAAAGCATCAAAATTATTTCATGTGGTTCACATATGTTTTCAATTTCGTGTTCTTCTTTAACAGCTCCATTAGCTTCCTTGACAACAACGTTAAAATGATATCCAAGAAAATTCAGTGTAACTCGCCGCTTTTAACTTTTACCCACATGCGTTCTGGACTGTTATAATTTGGCTTCTGAAAAATATCACAAGGAATTTGCTGTGAAGATAATTTTTTCAATGTTTTTTTTTGACATATTCATGAGTTACGAGACACTGTCCACAAACATGGGATTTGCTCAGGAACTCTAAATCTGGAGATCAGCGTGCGCAGAAGACGAAAATAACTAGTTGCAATGCTCGATCGCCAGCGAAGAGGGTAACGTTGGTAGAAAGTGCTTATGAGCACAGAAAGGTTGCAGCGTGTGAGGGACTGAGCTGCAGGTGAAGAGGTGGGTGGGGGAGGCGGGAGAGGTGAAGGCCGGGGCGGGGGCGGGGGCGGGGGAGGGGGAGGCAAGACAAGGAAGCCGCGCGAGGCGCACAAGGGAGTAAAAACCAGTCGGTCGCCGGCAGCGGAAAACAAAAGACTCGCCTTCTCCCGAGGTGTCAATTAGTGGGGCCAGGCGAGGTATAAATATCCGGTTATATCCTTCCAAGTGTTTGCTTGATGGCGCTCGCGGAGGACTGGTCGCTGGCGGATGTGAATTTAGTAATTGCCAAGAGCTATAATTACGAATAACAACTTATTGACTTACCAAGAGTTTGTATTCTTTCACAGAATGTGATACAACATTTAAATGTATGAACACATTATATTTCTTTTTTGAGCTCTTTGAGAAAAGCATTGATTGCTGTAACTTATGGCGACAACTTATGAATAGAATTGAAATAGATTATGAAATAAAGGTCGAAATTAATAACTTTCAAATATGGAGACAAGTTTTTCTCAAATTGTTGACTTAATTATTGCCTTATTGCCAATATTGCATTTTTGCCATTATTGCCTTATTGCAATTATTGCCAATTGTTGCCTTTAGTAACAAATTATTTCCCAAACTATTTCATCATTTGTGAATCGAAGACAAACGTATACGTTAATACCATTCTATCATGAAGTGCGAAAACGCCTTTAACGATAGAAGTTCGGGAAACAACAAAATACTTTCCTTCTTGTAAACTCCAACATTCAAAGAATTTTTTAAAAAAATATCACTGTATAAAGCCTCCTGTTATTAATACTTTTTACTTCTTTTCATTACGGTTGCAAAGCATATTTTTCAAGCTTTAGAACATTTTTGCATTTAGCGGAAAGTATGTAGGAAAACTATATTATCTCATGGAAAGTATTTTAAACGTATTGATGATTTTGACCTAGTTTAATCTTATTCCATAATCCAACAGTGTGGGTTGATCCAAATTCGCGTTCAGGGTAGGTAGGCGCAACAGTCCGCTGCCTATTCTAACGCTTGTGCGTGCCAGCCTAACGGCAGACAGGGACTTTTCAACCCTTAATATTTTTGCTCATAACTCGTGTTCTAATTGTCAAAAGCAGTTAATTGACTATGAATTTTTGATTACACACTATGTACCGGTAAAATCTCATAAAATTTCGAGTGTCCGACATCGTGAGTGTTATGTGTTAGCGAAATCTGTGGAGATGCTGCCGAAATTTAAGAGTAAATTTAAAACAGATATTTTCGAGCAGCCACATCGATACTATAACATCGATATTTTGCTTTCGATGTTATCTGCTGATTCACATACTTGTTCAAAAATATCGATATTAAAAAAATTCTCTCTGATGTAAATAAAATTTCCAGTGTTTTTATATCAACAGCCATTGACAACTGCCACTGTTGTCGATCCCCAGACGGAACGAAATCCTTTGCTATTCGCAATCTTTCTCCAGTGTTATTCCCTTTTTGATTATTTTTTGGGTGGTAATATCGTTAAACTGCATTTTGAACATTGGTTACCCTGAACTTTGATGAGAAAATGAAAATGACAGTCTAATTTAAGGCAGAATATACATTAAGCTAATGTTGACGTGTTATGTATCACATTAGAACCACAACATTTTACTTTGATATGTTTCATCATATTTAAAACAACGATATTTTAAGCATTCATGATTCATAGTCGATGTTTTCATAGACATGGAGAACCTTTTGTTAGCGTATCGAAGAGGAGATGTATCGATATTTTGCTGAACTTTGCCATCGCTAGCCGAATCACATTAGAACCACGACATTTTATTTCGACATGTTTCATCATATTTAAAACATCGGTATTTTAAACGTTCATGTTTCAATCGATGTTTTCATCGACATCGACAACCATTTGTTAGCGTATCGAAGAGGCGATGTATCGATATTTTGCTGAACTTTGCCATCGCTAGCCGAATCACATTAGAACCACATTTTATTTCGATAAGTTTCATATTTAAAACATCGATATTTTAAACATTCATGTTTCAGTCGACGTTCTCATCGGCATCTAAAACCTTTCGTTGGTGTATAGTAGAGTGGATGTATCGATGTTTTGCCACACTCTGCCATCGCTAGCCGGAGGTGCGTCTCGTGGCCTTGAGTTGTGGCGGCCAGCGCACCCCACGCAGTAGGCACTGCACGCGCGGGCAAAAACCCGCCGCAAACGCGGCGGACTAGCCGGGGACATTCCGAGCAGGTGCCGGTGCCGCGGATGGCCTGGAGGGGGCGGGGCGGAGCGGGGAGAGGCGTGGAGGGGTGGGGCGGAGCGGGGCGGGGGCGGGGCGGGGGCGGGGGCGGGGCGGGGGCGGGGGCGGGGGCGGAAGGCGGGGCGGGGCGGGCGGGGGCGGGGGCGGGGGCGGGGCGGGGGCGGGGCGGGGGGCGGGGCGGGGGCGGGGCGGGGCGGTCGGGGGCGGGGTCAGGGCGGGGGGACGGCCGGGGCGGGGCGGGAGGGAGCAGTGGGCGGGGGCGGGGGCGGGGCGGGGGCGGGGCGGGGGAGGGGAGGGGCGGGGGCGGGGGCGGGCCGCTGGCGGGACGGGGTGGGGAGGGGCGGGTGGTGTCGGAGAGGGGATGGAGCAGGGAGGGGATGGTGCGCGGCACGGGGAGGAGGAAGAGGAGAAGGGGGCGGGGGGATAGAGCAAGTGCGCGGCTAATTTTAAGTGTGACACGCACGGCCTGTCCTCCGAATTAAGCTGCGATGGCCGCGCATGTAAAGGACTTGAGCCAGGCGCCTTTGCAACCGACACGCGGACTTTTTTGGGAAGATTATACGCAAGGTACGCACGTCAACTCCGTTATGATATGAGCGTCAACTCCTATCAGGTTACATAAGTTAAAAATCTGGATTTCTGATGTTACTTTGTTAATTGAATTGCAGTTTCGAAATTAGACTGGTTACGTGAAGCTAAGATATTTGTATTTAAAGTTCAAAAATATTTTCTTCCTTTTATACTTCAATCTGGAAATGCTTTTAGATCTTCTAGACCAGGGGTTCCCATCGGGGTCGGTATAGACTCCCTTGGGGTTGATGCAATTTTGAAAGGGGTCTATGATGATCGATTGCGTGTCAATAGTCGAATAAGAAACCAGATAGAAACAAGGAAATGAGGTATTGAGAAAGGGATAACGATAAAAAGAAAACCGTTGAAAAACCGATGTGTAAAATGTGAATTGAACAGACAGGAAGAAGGGAGTGCCTAGAGTAAAGTAAGAATGGATGCAAGCGGTTAAAAGAAAAGAAGAGAGAGACAAGAACTCGGATGGATATGCCGGATGGGCGAACGGACGAATCTCCAGTAAGTGACAAAGAATCTGAGTCGACGGGGGAACGAAATGAATGGCAATCATAAAGGACTAGCTTAACTCACAGAAAAGTGCCACAGCACGTGAGCCTGGCAGCTAGGCACCCAAGTAGAGGGTCAAAGAATGGGAGGGTCGGAACAGGACCGCACCAAGGTAATTTCCATCCTTGACAAATTTGTACTTACCTCCGCCGTGTTCTAATGTTTCGAAGTTGGTTACGTAGCTTATATAGCTATTATTTAGCTCACGCAAATTTTTATCTGTGAAGTCGAGCAGCAACTTCATAGCAGCCGCATGAGTCACAAAAGTAACGGATTATATTATAAGAAACTGATGAAATCTTCGAAAATTGTATTACTTATATTTATTTATTAGTGTATTCATATTTTGAACCCAAAATTTCACAATAAACGACCCAATAATTATACAGTTTCATTAAAAAAATAATTTAAAAATAATGCCGACATTTAAAGAAATGCCTAAATTTTTGCCGCCCTTTCATAAATGTGGCCCTTGTGCGGTGCACCGCTGGCACTAGGGTTGGCGCGGCCCTGGACCAGACGCCACTACATGGACGCCTTCGCTCCCATCGTCGTCTGCCTGCGTTCGAAAATGTGTGCGCTGCACGGAGCGTCGGCGCGGGCGGCGCGGCGCGGGCTGGCGTCCTACCTGCGCAAACGTCGTAAAGCGAGGCGCGAGTATGTCTGTCCCCAGCGTCCACGTGCGCTGCGGGCCATGCCGACCGCCGACACGGAGACATAAATTTCATTGACAAAAGCTGCGAGGCCGCTGTTTGCCGACGCAACGGAGGGGGTGGACAAGGTGGGGGGGGGGCGAGGGAGGTGGGGCGGCGGGGGCGGCGGGGGAGGCGGGGGGGGGCAGTTGGCGGCGGTTGGAGTCCGGAGCGGCGGGGATGGCAGGGCAGGGGTCGGCGGGTCGGCAGGGTCGTGGGGGCGCGGGGGCGGCGGGACAAGAGGGGGCGGCAGGGCGGCGGGGGTGCGATGGCGCCGGGGTGGCGGGGAGGTGCGGGCGGCGGAGGCGACGGGACCGTCGGGGGCGGCAGGTTGGCGAGAGCGCCGGGCGGGCAGTGACGACGGGGCGGCGGGGAAGCGCTGATGGTGAAGGTGGCGGGGGCGGGCGGCCGGAGCGGCGGGATGGCGAGATGGCGGGGGCGGCGGGAACGGCAAGGTGGCGGGGACGGCGAGGACGCAGGTGGGGCAGCGGGGCGGCGGGGGCGGCGGGGCGGCGGGGCGGCGGGGGCGGCGGGGGCGGCGGGGCGGCGGGGGCGGCGGGGCGGCTGGCATGGCTATGGGGCATGCATGGTGCAGGGCTATGAAGTATGAAGTATGGGGTTATGGGGAAGGGCGGGGCGGCGGGGGGCGGCGGGGCGCTGGGGCGCCGGGGCGGCGGGGGCGGCGGGGGCGGCGGGGGCGGTGGGTGCGGCGGGGGCGGTGGGGGCGGTGGGGTGGTGGGGCAGCGGGGCGGGGAGGCGGCGGGGCGGAGGGGGAACTAACGAGGCGGGGGCGGGGACGGGGGCGGGGGCGGGGGCGAGGTGTCGCGTAAACGTCCCGCTCCGCTCCCCGACATCATGAGCGCCGTAAAGAGCGAACACAACGGCGCGCGCTCCAGCCGCAGACGGCGCAGCGGGGAGGCGAGCACTGGGCACTACAGTGTACAAAAATACAATGCGTACTTGAGGAGAGAAAAATACCTTGAAGGCGAAACCTAAAGAAATGTACAAAGTTGTATGAGACACACATTGCATTGTGAAATGTGAGTATCTTCTTGGAAGTTGTTTAATTTTGTTTCTCGTTTTTAATGCATTTTGTGGGAATGATTCGAGTTGTTTCCTCTATTTTCAGATTCTTCTAAGAGACAAAAGAGGGAAAATTTGTCACAACAACTATTATTTATTAATCTTCAACCATAATCATGTTTCTTGATATAATGTTCTTTAGAAAATAATATATTCATTGTGTGATGAAAAGAACAACAAACAAAAATGGGTGGATTGTTCTAAATGAATGTTATAATAATGTAGAAAATGTATTTTCATTGATATTGCTCTGAAAATGTATGTTGAACACACTGGTGCCTTTAGAGAACTCTAAATCGTCTTGCGTAACATGGAATAATTTCTAATCCCCGTCCTTGTTCAAGAGGGTTGAAGAAGAAAGAATAGAAAATATTGCCTGAACATAGAGGTGGATATGCGGAGAGTTGATGTGACGAAGTAACATTCTCCGAAAAAGTAGAGGAAAAGAGTAAAACTGGATTACATGTATCACATTTCTGATAAAGGAAAAAGGATCTGTAAAGGCTGTAAAATAATGTTTGAAATTTGCATAATTAACTTTCTTGAGAAGATTTGTCACGGATATCATTTAATAAAGAACAAACAAATGGAACCAAATAGGATGATAGCTCATTCAACTACTGACACACTTTTGAAAAAAAGATATCGTGATCCTCAAAAACATCACGGACCTCATTGAAAGGACTACATTTATTAGACGCAATTAGGCTAAATCGTTCGCACCTCAATCCATGGTTTGGAAACACAAAGAGATTCCAGCACTTCATCGAGTACCGTTTTTTCGTTATGTACATTCCTTTCTAACAGGACGTGGGAGCGTTTGCCGTGTTATACTATCGTTTCTTATTGCTGTTGGGCAGCAGCGGGACACCGCAGAAACGAAACACGGTGACTCAGCTTCCTCGAGCAGTTCCTCAGAACGACGCGTGTTGTGGACGAGAGATCGCAGAAAGTCCTGCCTCATGAGGTGGTCTTCGAATGAGAGTGCTTAGAGCCGGTGTACAATGACTGTAAAAGTACAGTTAACATTTGCATACGAAATTTGATGAAATGGCTGTTGGAAACATAATAACCCATTTAATTCTCTTCCCGTTCCATTGAAATACTCTCAAACGCAACAATTTGTTGATTCCTCATCAAATAATTGGGGTTGTCCTATATACAAAAGAATATATATATATATATATATATATATATATATATATATATATATATATATATACACACACACACACTTTTTCACTATTAAGGCACCACAATACGTGATTTTCTAACGAAAAATCATCAATGTCCTCTGCAGTATTACTACACTTTTTTCTTGTAGTACGTAGTAGACGAAAAACTAAAAAAACTCAAGAAATTTTTAATGGAATTAATATACAGTGAAATATGTAAACTGATCCTTCAAAAATGTTACTCAGAAGACCAAATCAACCACAAGGTCACAAATGGACGGGGGGGGGGAGTATGCTTACGGTTTTGTTCCGCTTTAAAATAATGTGAAATCTTCACAGGAAAAACACCAAAGTGCGTAATGAATCTATCACTTTTTGGCATGAGCATTTCAAATTACTTTTTAAAATCCTTACTCAATGAAAGAAAAGCACTTTGTCTGAAAACTATTTATCTAGTAGATGCCTGGATAGATAGTGTAACTCATTACATTCCAACAGGATCGCGACAAAGGTTTAGACGAATTTTATAGTAAATTGCTACACAAATGATAGTGCTGATGTAGAATTACAGGAGTTTCTCCAATATTATTGTTGGCTTCCAAGAGGCAAAGATATCTATCATGCTATTGGCGACAAGTTTCACAGTCGCGCCTCGCTCACACCATAATACATATTAAAGATAAACATGACATGAGTCTGCATGATTTTACCTACATGTGCATCTATCAGCATATTTCAAAGTTATTACAATGCGTCCATTTGTGACAAATCTTCCAAAAATCGGTCAATTTATATTTTGTAACTAGATTAATACTGTAGTTAGATAAAACGTTCTTGTCATTTGTAATTTACTTTCTTTACTTCGTTGAATAATATTCACGCTTTATATATGCACTCTTTGGAATGACAAGGTTCTAAGTGAGTAAATCGAAAAAAAATGAGTTGTTACTGCGGCAAGGTTCTATCTGACTTCTGCTAGAAGTACAGCACGCTAAGCTAAAATTTGTGGAATTTGTAAATATGTCACTTTTTAAAAATTTGTGAAATTGTACCTTTTTTTTAAAAAATTAAAAACCACTACTATAGGTGAAAAGATAATACTTCGGCATCAATTTAATACAAATGTCAGAAATGTTAGTTGGGACCTCGTCATTCCCAAGGGTCGAAATCATAAACGTGATATTGCTAACACCCAACAGGCATTGGTTGAAAAGAAATGGTTGGCCATCCCGTGTGAGGATTTGATTGATTAGGAATTTCGGGCGCTTCAAATGCTAATGCCATTATTCCTGTAATTGTAGTCCATGTTTTATCACTGGTGGTGTCGGTGATCACCTGGATGGCGAGATCTGGCGCCGACCTTCCCGTCAGCAGGTGGAGTTATCCTCACCGCGGTATCTCCCACCAACGGGGTACCGCCCCAGCAGAGACAAGCTCCAGAATTGTTTCCCGGCAAGGCCGGAAGTGCATGTGAGTTTAGGTAGGGAAGGGGTGAAGACAGGACAAGGAAGAGGAAGGAAAGATCGCGTGCGATCCATAGCCCGATTGTTAGCGTGTTTCTCCGGCATTCGTCTGATGTTGATCGAAGAAACCACGGAAAACTACCGATCAGAGCACCTAGCCCCTAGAATTCTCCTCTATGAAGCTATACTTCTATTTATTTAGAGCGCCATTTGACAGATCATCAGCTGTTACGGTGTCATCCAATCGGGAGCTTACACGTCACTTCCGTGACGTTCAATCTCCCTATCGGATGATACCGTAAGAGATGATTTACGTCAATTGAATCAATGTTTAGTGTCGATAGTGTCGAAAGTCCTGCCCTGTCGGAACTGGAACCAATCCTGTCCTGTTGGGACTGGGGCCCTAAAACCTCCCGGTCAGAATATACCATGTGTCAGGCATCAACTGATCTCCGAAGGCGGTCCGTGTGGGAGAGGTGACGACCGCTCGGCGCAAGGGCGGGTGTGAGCCCAATGTGGGAGCGCGGGAGGATTGATTGATTGATTGATTGATTTTTCGTGTTTCCGGGCGCGTCAAGTGCTATGGTCATTAGTCCCGTTAGTGTAGTGCATGTCTTTCTCTGGAGATGGCGGTGATTTTCCCTCGCTGGATGGCGAGATCCGGCGCCGACCTACCGTCGGCTAGTGGGGTTTCCCCCTAACCAGGCACCGCCCCAGCCGGAACAAGCTCTAAGCTCCCGACCGGTCTCCTGGGATATGTGGTAGTGTAGTGCATGTTAGTGTAAGTGTGTGGGTAGTGTTAGTGTAAGGGGAGAGAATAGGACAAGGAAGAGGAAGGACAGATCGCGCGCGGTCCGTGGCCCGTTTGGTAGGGTGCTGCTCCGGCATTCGCCTGGTGTTGATCGGAGATACCACGGAAAACTACCGATCAGAGCAGCCGGCCGCTAGAATTCTCCTCCAGAAGCGACTAAATTGGAGCTAGCTGGAAAGCTAGTGTCGAAAATCCTGCCGCCGTCAGGACTCGAACCTAGGACCTCCCGGTGGAGCGCGGGAGGAGAACACCAGGCGGGGGCGTGGCGGGGCAAAGACTCCCACGAGCTCCGAAGACGCGCGGAGCGGGGGCAAGGGCGGGGGCGGGGGCGGGGGCAGGGGCGGGAGAGGGTAACAATTACGCGAGGGTGATGGATTAATCGCCCATTAGATCGCGTTGGCCCCGGGGATCCATCACGCGCTGGCAGCGGCCGGGGCGGCGGGGGCGGCGGGGCGGCGGGGGCGGCGGGGGTGGCGGGCGTGCCCACGTGCGCGTTCACGTGCCTGCCTCTTCCGCCTCTTGGCGCGGCCTTGAGCCTGCTTTGCGCTCTCACGCGAAACGGACGCCCCCTGGACCTTTGCATGAGGTGGCTGAAGTATTGCCGGTGAACTCGTACTTGCAAATGATAATCGAACACACATATACATTATGTTAACAAATCAGTTCTCATTCATGATTATGTGAGTGAATGAAGTAATATTTCTTCGAAATAGCGTATACATTACGAGCCTAACAAGTTTTTGTATCATGTTTTCTTGTCAACCGTTGAAAAATAAACTATCATTGGAATGGTTTTACAAAGTTGAGAATGAACATTAGTTTAGAAAATGAATAGTTCCCTTTTTATGGTAGTTAAGTTTTAATGACGTTTGTTGTCATTCTTATATAACAGTCATAATCAGTTAGAAAACATTCATGAAAACTGTTCATTTACGAGTCACAAACTATAAAGGTCCTAGTTCGACTCGTGACGGTGGCAAGATTTTCGACACTAGCTTTTCAGCTAGGTTGAATTCAGTCGCTGTCTGGAGGAGAATTCTAGCGGTTGGCTGCTCTGATCGGAAGTTTTCCGTGGTTTCTCCGATCAACACTAGGCGAATGACGAAGCAGTACCCTACCAAACGGGCCACGGACCGCGCACGATCTTTCCTTCCTCTTCCTTGTCCTTTCCTCTCCCCTTACACACACACATTTACACTAACATGCACTACACTACCACATATTCCAGGAGACCGGTCGGGAGCTTAGGGCTTGTCCCGGCTGGGGCGGTGCCCCGCTGGTGGGAGAGTCCTGGTTAAGGGGAAACCTCGCTAGCCGACGGTAGGTCGGTGCCATCCAGTGGGGAAAGATCACCGCTGTCTCCCGAGAACAAACCTGCACTACACTTAAGGACTAAGGACTAAAGCTGTTGACGCGCCCGGAAACACGAAAAAATCAATAGCAATAACTTTTATTTTGTAACGTATTAAATGAATAACGGTTGGATGCTACCAATTTTACTTGAGCTCCCAAGATGCAAATGTGCTTTAAAGAGCGGATCGCCGAGTGAGGAGCCGAGGGGCATTCCCGCGGCGGGCGCCCGTCCAGTCGATCACGCGCCGGCGGCCGTGACCCCCGGAGGCGGCCCATCCGCAAACCCGCGTCCTCCCCGCCTCGCCCCGGTCATTAGCGGGCCCAGCGCGCGCCTCTCCGCCCCGCTCCACGCTGCAGCCGCGGCACCTGACTCCTCCACCGCCTCCGCCTCCGCCTCCGCCTCCGCCGCCGCTGCGAGCGCGGTGATTGATCGCCCGTACTGTTAGCCGGCGGCCCGCGCCCGCACGTCCGCCCCCGCCCCGCCCCCACCCGCCCACTTGCATTCTCCCCCTCCCGCGTGCCTGCCTGCCCGCGCACGCATTCGACCCCCCCTCCCGTTCCCCCGGTTATTCGCTCGTTCGCCAATCCACCCGTCTCTGTTTGTTCAATCGTCCGTCCGCTGGGCTGTATCCGCTCATTCGAATGCATTCGTCTGTATTCTCTTATTCGCTCGTCGGTCCTACATCTGCTGCAGCTTCAGCTCGTTTAGTATCTTCCCTTCGACATCTGTTTATTCGACTGTTCACCTTCCTGTATTTCAAACCATTTCTTCCTAATCTCTTTCTGCATAAAATCCCCTTGATGGTTCTTCGGTTTGTCAGCAATGAGCTTGCAGGTTTTATACTACACGACAATATTGGTAGAAATTCGGTCGGGAAACGCAAGATAATACGAACATGTTGCTAAATTGCAGAC